>JAUJEF010000204.1:0-215000 GCA_030444885.1 Citrus sp. QX-2021 | reverse complement strand
TGACCAAAAAACGGGTGGGCTATAGCCTTGGGGGGAGGGGCTGGCCAACTTCGTCCGCCGGACTCTGAATGGGGCGAGACTTTGCGAACGGCCTCCACGTGCCAAAAATGTGGCCACGCCCAAAAATAACTGCCCGAACGCCGGGGCGCCAAGTTCGTCCACGGAAAAATGGCCAAAAAATGGGTGGGCAATAGCCTTGGGGCGAGGGGCTGGCCAACTTCGTCCGCCGGACTCGGAATGGGGCGAGACTTTGCGAACGGCCTCCGCGTGCCAAAAATAGGCCGTGGGCACAGCCGTACATAAAAATAACCACCTGAAGGCCGGGGCGCCAAGTTCGTCCAGCGGAAAAATGGCCAAAAAAAGGGTGGGCCATAGCCTTGGGGGGAGGGGCTGGCCAACATCGTCCGCCGGACTCGGAATGGGGTGAGACTTTGCGAGCGGTCTCCGCGTGCCAAAAATAGGCCGCGGGCACAGCCGTACCCAAAAATAACCGCCCGAAGGCCGGGGCACCAAGTTCGTCCAGCGGAAAAAGGCCACAAAAACGGGTGGGCTATAGCCTTGGGGGGAGGGGCTGGCCAACATCGTCCGCCGGACTCGGAATGGCGTGAGACTTTGCGAGCGGTCTCCGCGTGCCAAAAATAGGCCGCGGGCACAGCCGTACCCAAAAATAACCGCCCCAAGGCCGGGGCACCAAGTTCGTCCAGCGGAAAAAGGCCACAAAAACGGGTGGGCTATAGCCTTGGGGGGAGGGGCTGGCCAACTTCGTTCGCCGGACTCGGAATGGGGTGAGACTTTGCGAGCGGCCTCAGCGTGCCAAAAATAGGCCGCGGGCACAGCCGTACCCAAAAATAACCCCCCGAAGGTCGGCGCGCCCAAACCCCCCAGCGGAAAAATGGCCAAAAAACGGGTGGGTTATTGCCTTGGGAGGAGGGGCTGGCCCACTTCGTCCGCCGGACTCGGAATGGGACGAGACTTTGGGAGCGGCCTCCGCATGCCAAAAATAGGCCGTGGTCATGGCCGCACCCAAAAATAACTGCCCGAAGGCCGGGGCGCCAAGTTCGTCCAGCGGAAAATGGCCAAAAAATGGGTGGGCTATATCCTTGGGGGGAGGGGCTGCCCAACTTCGTCCGCCGGACTCGGAATGGGGCGAGACTTTGCGAACGGCCACCGCATGTCAAAAATAGGCCGCGGGGACAGCCGAACCTAAAAATAACCCCCCGAAGGTCGGCGCGCCCAAACCCCACGGCGAAAAAATGGCCAAAAAACGGGTGGGCTATAGCCTTGGGGGGAGGGGTTGGCCAACTTTGTCCGCTGGACTCGGAATGGGGCGAGACTTTGCGAGCGGCCTCCGCGTGCCAAAAATAGGCCGCAGGAACAGCCGCGCCCAAAAATAACCGCCCGAAGGCCGGGGCGCCAAGTTCGTCCAGCGGAAAAATGGCCAAAAAACGGGTGGGCTATAGCCTTGGGGAGAGGGGCTGGCCAACTTTGTCCGCCGGACTCGGAATGGGGCGAGACTTTGCGAGCGGCCTCCGCGTGCCTAAAATAGGCGGCGGGCACAGCCGCGCCCAAAAATAACCGCCCGAAGGCCGGGGCGCCAAGTTCGTCCAGCGGAAAAATGGCCAAAAAACGGGTGGGCTATAGCCTTGGGGGGTGGGGCTGGCCTACTTCGTCCGCCGGACTCGGAATGGGGCGAGACTTTGCGAGCGGTCTCCGCGTGCCAAAAATAGGCCACGGGCACAGCCGCGCCCAAAAATAACCGCCCGAAGGCCGGGGCGCCATGTTCATCCAGCGGAAAAATGGCCACAAAAACGGGTGGGCTATAACCTTGGGGGGTGGGGCTGGCCAACTTCGTCCGCCGGACTCGGAATGGCGTGAGACTTCGCGAGGGGCCTCCGTTTCCCAAAAATAGGCCGCGGGTACAGCCGCACCCAAAAATAACCGCCCGAAGGCCGGGGCGCCAAGTTCATCCAGCGGAAAAGGGCCACAAAAACGGGTGGGCTATAACCTTGGGGGGTGGGGCTGGCCCACTTCGTCCGCCGGACTCGGAATGGCGCGAGACTTTGCGAGGGGCCTCCGTGTGCCAAAAATAGGCCGCGGGCACAGTTGCTCCCAAAAATAACCGCCCGAAGGCGGGGCGCCAAGTTCGTCCAGCGGAAAAAGGGCGCAAAAACGGGTGGGCTATAGCCTTGGGGGGAGGGGCTGGCCTACTTCGTCCGCCGGACTCAGAATGGGGCGAGACATTGCGAGCTGCCTCCGCATGCCAAAAATAGGCCTCGGGTACAGCCGCGCCCAAAAATAACCGCCCGAAGGCCGGGGCGCCAAGTTCGCCCAGCGGAAAAAGGCCACAAAATAGCCTTGGCGGGTGGGGCTGGCGCACTTGGTCTGACTGGACTTCGGAATGGCGCGAGAAGCCGCGGGCCCCGAAGGTCGGCGCGCCCAAACCCCCCAGCGGAAAAATGGTCAAAAAACGGGTGGGCTATAGCCTTGGGGGGAGGGGCTGGCCAACTTCGTCCGCCGAACTCGGAATGGGGCGAGAATTTGCGAGCGGCCTCCGCGTGCCAAAAATAGCCCGTGGGCACAGCCGCGCTAAAAAATAACGCCCCGAAGGTCGGCGCGCCCAAACCCCCAGCGGAAAAATTGCCACAAAACGGGTGGGCTATAGACTTGGGGGGAGGGGCTGGCCAACTTCGTCCGCCGTACTCGGAATGGTGCGAGACTTTACGAGGGGCCTCCGTGTGCTAAAAATAAGCCGCGGGCACAGCCTCGCCCAAAAATAACCACCCGAAGGCCGGGGCGCCAAGTTCGTCCAGCAGAAAAAGGCCACAAAAACGGGTGGGCTATAGCCTTTGGGGGGAGGGGCTGGCCTACTTCGTCCGCTGGACTCGGAATGGGGCGAGACTTTGCGAGCGGCCTCCGCGTGCCAAAAATAGGCCGTGGGCACAGCCGCGCCCAAAAATAACCGCCCGAAGGCCGGGGAGCCAAGTTCGTCCAGCGGAAAATGGCCAAAAAACGGGTGGGCTATAGCCTTGGGGGGAGGGGCTGGCCAACTTCGTCCGCCGGACTCGGAATGGGGCGAGACATTGCGAGTGGCCTCCGCGCACCAAAAATAGGCCGCGGGCACAGCCACGCCCAAAAATAACCGCCCGAAGGCCGGGGAGCCAAGTTCGTCCAGCGGAAAATGGCCAAAAAACGGGTGGGCTATAGCCTTGGGGGGAGGGGCTGGCCAACTTCGTCCGCCGGACTCGGAATGGGGCGAGACATTGCGAGTGGCCTCCGCGCACCAAAAATAGGCCGCGGGCACAGCCACGCCCAAAAATAACCGCCCGAAGGCCGGGGCGCCAAGTTCGTCCAGCGGAAAAATGGCCAAAAAACGGGTGGGATATAGCCTTGGGGGGAGGGGCTGGCCAACTTCGTCCGCCGGACTAGGAATGGGGCGAGACTTTGCGAGCGGCCTCCGCGTACCAAAAATAGGCCGCGGGCACAGCTGCGCCCAAAAATAACCCCCTGAAGGTCGGCGCGCCCAAACCCCCCAGCGGAAAAATGGCCAAAAAACGGGTGCGCTATAGCCTTGGGAGGAGGGGCTGGCCAACTTCGTCCGCCGGACTAGGAATGGGGCGAGACATTGCGAGCGGCCTCCGCGTACCAAAAATAGGCCACGGGCACAGCTGCGCCCAAAAATAACCCCCTGAAGGTCGGCGCGCCCAAACCCCCCAGCGGAAAAATGGCCAAAAAATGGGTGCGCTATAGCCTTGGGAGTAGGGGCTGGCCAACTTCGTCCGCCGGACTCGGAATGGGGCGAGACTTTGCAAGCGGCCTCCGCGTGCCAAAAATAGGCCGCGGGCACAGCCGCGCCCAAAAATAACCCTCCGAAGGTCGGCGCGCCCAAACCCCCCAGCGGAAAAATGGCCAAAAAACGGGTCGGCTACAGCCTTGGTGGGAGGGGCTGGCCAACTTCGTCCTCCGGACTCGGAATGGGGCGAGACTTTGTCAGCGGCCTCCGCGTACCAAAAATAGGCCGCGGGCGCAGCCTCGCCCAAATATAACCTCCCGAAGGCCGGGGCGCCAAGTTCGTCCAGCGGAAAAATGGCCAAAAAACGGGTGGGCTATAGCCTTGGGGGGAGGGGCTGGCCCACTTCGTCTGCCGGACTCAGAATGGGGTGAGACTTTGCGACCGGCGTCCGCGTGCCAAAATTAGGCCGCGGGCACAGCCGCGCCCAAAAATAACCGCCCGAAGGCCGGGGCGCCAAATTCGTCCAGCGGAAAAATGACCAAAAAACGGGTGGCCTATAGCCTTGGGGGGAGGGGCTGGCAAACTTCGTCCGCCGGACTAGGAATGGGGCTAGACTTTGCGAGCGGCCTCCGCGTACCAAAAATAGGCCGCGGGCACAGCTGCGCCCAAAAATAACCCCCTGAAGGTCGGCGCGCCCAAACCCCCCAGCGGAAAAATGGCCAAAAAACGGGTGCGCTATAGCCTTGGGTGGAGGGGCTGGGCAACTTCGTACGCCGGACTCGGAATGGGGCGAGACTTTGCAAGCGTCCTCCGCGTGCCAAAAATAGGCCGCGGGCACAGCCGCGCCCAAAAATAACCCCCCGAAGGTCGGCGCGCCCAAACACCCCAGCGGAAAAATGGCCAAAAAACGGGTCGGCTACAGCCTTGGTGGGAGGGGCTGGCCAACTTCGTCCTCCGGACTCGGAATGGGACGAGAGTTTGTGAGCGGCCTCCCAGGGCCAAAAATAGGCCGCGGGCGCAGCCGCGCCCAAATATAACCGCCCGAAGGCCGGGGCGCCAAGTTCGTCCAGCGGAAAAATGGCCAAAAAACGGGTGGGCTATAGCCTTGGGGGGAGGGACTGGCGAACTTCGTCCGCCGGACTCGGAATGGGGCGAGACTTTGCGAGCCGCCACCGCGTGCCAAAAATAGGCCACGGGCACAGCCGCGCCCAAAAATAACCGCCCGAAGGCCGGGGCGCCAAGTTCATCCAGCGGAAAAATGGCACAAAAACGGGTGGGCTATACCTTGGGGGGAGGGGCTGGCCAACTTCGTCCGCCGGACTCGGAATGGGGCGAGACTTTGCGAGCGGCCTCCGTATGCCAGAAATAGGACGCGGGCACAGCCGCGCCCAAAAATAACCACCCGAAGGCCGGGGCGCCAAGTTCGTCCAGCGGAAAAATGGCCAAAAAACGAGTGGGCTATAGCCTTGGGGGGTGGGGCTGGCCTACTTCGTCCGCTGGACTCGGAATGGGGCGAGACTTTGCGAGCGGCCTCCGCGTGCCAAAAATAGGCCACGGGCACAGCCGCGCCTAAAAATAACCGCCCGAAGGCCGGGGCGCCAAGTTCGTCCAGCGGAAAAAGGCCACAAAAACGGGTGGGCTATAGCCTTGGCGGGTGGGGCTGGCGCACTTCGTCCGCTGGACTCGGAAAGGCGCGACAGTTTGAGAGGGGCCTCCGTGTGCCAAAAATAGGCCGCGGGCACAGCCGCGCCCAAAAATAACCGACCGAAGGCCGGGGCGCCAAGTTCGTCCAGCGGAAAACGGCTACAAAAATGGGTGGGTTGTAGCCTTGGGGGGTGGGGATGGCCTACTTCGTCCGCCGGACTCGGAATGGGGCGAGACTTTGCGAGCGGCCTCCGCGTGCCAAAAATAGGCCACGGGCACAGCCGCGCCCAAAAATAAGCGCCCGAAGTCCGGGGCGCCAAGTTCATCCAGCGGAAAAATGGCACAAAAACGGGTGGGCTATAGCCTTGGGGGGAGGGGCTGGCCAACTTCGTCCGCCGGACTCGGAATGGGGCGAGACATTGCGAGAGGCCTCCGCGTGCCAGAAATAGGCCGCGGGCACAGCCGCGCCCAAAAATAACCGCCCGAAGGCCGGGGCGCCAAGTTCGTCCAGCGGAAAAAGGCCACAAAAACGGGTGGGCTATAGCCTTGGCGGGTGGGGCTGGCGCACTTCGTCCGCTGGACTCGGAAAGGCGCGACAGTTTGCGAGGGGCCTCCGTGTGCCAAAAATAGGCCTCGGGTGCAGCCGCGCCCAAAAATAACCGCCCGAAGGCTGGGGCGCCAAGTTCGTCCAGCGGAAAAAGGCCACAAAAACGGGTGGGCTATAGCCTTGGCGGGTGGGGCTGGCGCACTTCGTCCGCTGGACTCGGAAAGGCGCGACAGTTTGCGAGGGGCCTCCGTGTGCCAAAAATAGGCCGCGGGCACAGCCGCACTCAAAAATAACCGCCCGAAGGCCGGGGCGCCAAGTTCGCCCAGCGGAAAAAGGCCACAAAAACGGGTGGGCTATAGCCATGGGGGGAGGGGCTGGCCTACTTCGTCCGCTGGACTCGGAATGGGGCGAGACTTTGCGAGCGGCATCCGCGTGCCAAAAATAGGCCACGGGCACAGCCGCGCCCAAAAATAACAGCCCGAAGGCCGGGGCGCCAAGTTCGTCCAGCGGAAAAAGGCCACAAAAACGGGTGGGCTATAGCCTTGGCGGGTGGGGCTGGCGCACTTCGTCCGCTGGACTCGGAAAGGCGCGACAGTTTGCGAGGAGCCTCCGTGTGCCAAAAATAGGCCGCGGGCACAGCCGCACCCAAAAATAACCGCCCGAAGGCCGGGGCGCCAAGTTCGTCCAGCGGAAAAAGGCCACAAAAACGGGTGGGCTATAGCCTTGGGGGGTGGGGCTGGCCCACTTCGTTCGCTGGACTCGGAATGGCGCGACAGTTTGAGAGGGGCCTCCGTGTGCCAAAAATAGGCCGCGGGCACAGCCGCGCCCAAAAATAACCGACCGAAGGCCGGGGCGCCAAGTTCGTCCAGCGGAAAACGGCTACAAAAATGGGTGGGTTGTAGCCTTGGGGGGTGGGGATGGCCTACTTCGTCCGCCGGACTCGGAATGGGGCGAGACTTTGCGAGCGGCCTCCGCGTGCCAAAAATAGGCCACGGGCACTGCCGCGCCCAAAAATAAGCGCCCGAAGTCCGGGGCACCAAGTTCGTCCAGCGGAAAAATGGCCAAAAAACGGGTGGGCTATAGCCTTGGGGGGAGGGGCTGGCCAACTTCGTCCGCCGGACTCGGAATGGGGCGAGACATTGCGAGCGGCCTCCGCGTGCCAAAAATAGGCCGCGGGCACAGCCGCGCCCAAAAATAACCGCCCGAAGGCCGGGGCGCCAAGTTCGTCCAGCGGAAAAAGGCCACAAAAACGGGTGGGCTATAGCCTTGGCGGGTGGGGCTGGCGCACTTCGTCCGCTGGACTCGGAAAGGCGCGACAGTTTGCGAGGGGCCTCCGTGTGCCAAAAATAGGCCGCGGGTACAGCCGCACCCAAAAATAACCGCCCGAAGGCCGGGGCGCCAAGTTCATCCAGCGGAAAAGGGCCACAAAAACGGGTGGGCTATAGCCTTGGCGGGTGGGGCTGGCCCACTTCGTCCGCTGGACTCGGAATGGCGCGACAGTTTACGAGGGGCCTCCGTTTGCCAAAAATAGGCCGCGGGCACAGCCGCGCCCAAAAATAACCGCCCGAAGGCCGGGGCGCCAAGTTCGCCCAGCGGAAAAAGGCCACAAAAACGGGTGGGCTATAGCCTTGGGGGGAGGGGCTGGCCTACTTCGTCCGCCGGACTCGGAATGGGGCGAGACATTGCGAGCTGCCTCCGCGTGCCAAAAATAGGCCTCGGGTACAGCCGCGCCCAAAAATAACCGCCCGAAGGCCGGGGCGCCAAGTTCGCCCAGCGGAAAAAGGCCACAAAAACGGGTGGGCTATAGCCTTGGCGGGTGGGGCTGGCGCACTTCGTCCGCTAGACTCGGAAAGGCGCGACAGTTTGCGAGGGGCCTCCGTGTGCCAAAAATAGGCCGCGGGCACAGCCGCACCCAAAAATAACCACCCAAAGGCCGGGGTGCCAAGTTCGTCCAGCGGAAAAAGGCCACAAAAACGGGTGGGCTATAGCCTTGGGGGGAGGGGCTGGCCAACTTCGTCCGCCGGACTCGGAATGGTGCGACAGTTTACGAGCGGCCTCCGTGTGCCAAAAATAGGCCGCGGGCACAGCCGCGCCCAAAAATAACCGCCCGAAGGCCGGGGCGCCAAGTTCGTCCAGCGGAAAAAGGCTACAAAAATGGGTGGGTTGTAGCCTTGGGGGGTGGGGCTGGCCTACTTCGTCCGCCGGACTCGGAATGGGGCGAGACTTTGCGAGCGTCCTCCGCGTGCCAAAAATAGGCCATGGGCACAGCCGCGCCCAAAAATAAGCGCCCGAAGTCCGGGGCGCCAAGTTCATCCAGCGGAAAAATGGCACAAAAACGGGTGGGCTATAGCCTTGGGGGGAGGGGCTGGCCAACTTCGTCCGCCGGACTCGGAATGGGGCGAGACTTTGCGAGCGGCCTCCGCGTGCCAGAAATAGGCCGCGGGCACAGCCGCGCCCAAAAATAACCGCCCGAAGGCCGGGGCGCCAAGTTCGTCCAGCGGAAAAATGGCCAAAAAACGGGTGGGCTATAGCCTTGGGGGGTGGGGCTGGCCTACTTCGTCCGCTGGACTCGGAATGGGGCGAGACTTTGCGAGCGGCCTCCGCGTGCCAAAAATAGGCCACGGGCACAGCCGCGCCTAAAAATAACCGCCCGAAGGCCGGGGTACCAAGTTCGTCCAGCGGAAAAAGGCCACAAAAACGGGTGGGCTATAGCCTTGGCGGGTGGGGCTGGCGCACTTCGTCCGCTGGACTCGGAAAGGCGCGACAGTTGGCGAGGGGCCTCCGTGTGCCAAAAATAGGCCGCGGGCACAGCCGCACCCAAAAATAACCGCCCGAAGGCCGGGGCGCCAAGTTCGTCCAGCGGAAAAAGGCCACAAAAACGGGTGGGCTATAGCCTTGGCGGGTGGGGCTGGCGCACTTCGTCCGCTGGACTCGGAAAGGCGCGACAGTTTGCGAGGGGCCTCCGTGTGCCAAAAATAGGCCGCGGGCACAGCCGCGCCCAAAAATAACCGCCCGAAGGCCGGGGCGCCAAGTTCGTCCAGCGGAAAAAGGCTACAAAAATGGGTGGGTTGTAGCCTTGGGGGGTGGGGCTGGCCTACTTCGTCCGCCGGACTCGGAATGGGGCGAGACTTTGCGAGCGGCCTCTGCGTGCCAAAAATAGGCCACAAGCACAGCCGCGCCCAAAAATAAGCGCCAGAAGGCCGGGGCGCCAAGTTCATCCAGCGGAAAAATGGCACAAAAATGGGTGGGCTATAGCCTTGGGGGGAGGGGCTGGCCAACTTCGTCCGCCGGGCTCGGAATGGGGCGAGACTTTACGAGCGGCCTCCGCGTGCCAGAAATAGGCCGCGGGCACAGCCGTGCCCAAAAATAACCGCCCGAAGGCCGGGGCGCCAAGTTCGTCCAGCGGAAAAATGGCCAAAAAACGGGTGGGCTATAGCCTTGGGGGGTGGGGCTGGCCTACTTCGTCCGCTGGACTCGGAATGGGGCGAGACTTTGCGAGCGGCCTCCGCGTGCCAAAAATAGGCCACGGGCACAGCCGCGCCCAAAAATAACCGCCCGAAGGTCGGGGCGCCAAGTTCGTCCAGCGGAAAAAGGCCACAAAAACGGGTGGGCTATAGCCTTGGCGGGTGGGGCTGGCGCACTTCGTCCGCTGGACTCGGAAAGGCGCGACAGTTTGCGAGGGGCCTCCGTGTGCCAAAAATAGGCCGCGGGCACACCCGCACCCAAAAATAACCGCCCGAAGGCCGGGGCGCCAAGTTCGTCCAGTGGAAAAAGGCCACAAAAACGGGTGGGCTATAGCCTTGGGGGGTGGGGCTGGCCCACTTCGTCCGCTGGACTCGGAATGGCGCGACAGTTTGCGAGGGGCCTCCATGTGCCAAAAATAGGCCGCGGGCACAGCCGCGCCCAAAAATAACCGCCCGAAGGCCGGGGCGCCAAGTTCGTCCAGCGGAAAAAGGCTACAAAAATGGGTGGGTTGTAGCCTTGGGGGGTGGGGCTGGCCTACTTCGTCCGCCGGACTCGGAATGGGGCGAGACTTTGCGAGCGGCCTCCGCGTGCCAAAAATAGGCCACGAGCACAGCCGCGCCCAAAAATAAGCGCCAGAAGGCCGGGGCGCCAAGTTCATCCAGCGGAAAAATGGCACAAAAACGGGTGGGCTATAGCCTTGGGGGGAGGGGCTGGCCAACTTCGTCCGCCGGACTCGGAATGGGGCGAGACTTTGCGAGTGGCCTCCGCGTGCCAGAAATAGGCCGCGGGCACAGCCGCGCCCAAAAATAACCGCCCGAAGTCCGGGGCGCCAAGTTCGCCCAGCGGAAAAAGGCCACAAAAACGGGTGGGCTATAGCCTTGGGGGGAGGGGCTGGCCAACTTCGTCCGCCGGACTCGGAATGGGGCGAGATTTTGCGAGGTGCCTCCGTGTGCCAAAAATCGGGCGCGGACACAGCCGCTCCCAAAAATAACTGCCCGAAGGCCGGGGCGCCAAGTTCGTCCAGCGGAAAAAGGCCACAAAAACGGGTGGGCTATAGCCTTTGGGGGTGGGGCTGGCCCACTTCGTCCGCCGGACTCGGAATGGCGCGAGACTTTGCGAGGGGTCTCCGTGTGCCAAAATAGGCTGCGGGCACAGCCGCGGCCAAAAATAACCGCACGAAGGCCGGGGCGCCAAGTTCGTCCAGCGGAAAAAGGCCACAAAAATGGGTGGGCTATAGCCTTTGGGGGTGGGGCTGGCCAACTTCGTCCGCCGGACTCGGAATGGCGCGAGATTTTGCGAGTTGCCTCCATGTGCAAAAAATCGGGCGCGGACACAGCCGCTCCCAAAAATAACTGCCCGAAGGCCGGGGCGCCAAGTTCATCCACCGGAAAAAGGCCACAAAAACGGGTGGGCTATAGCCTTTGGGGGTGGGGCTGCCCACTTCGTCCGCCGGACTCGGAATGGCGCGAGACTTTGCGAGGGGCCTCCGTGTGCCATCAATAGGCCGCAGGCACAGCCACTCCCAAAAATAACTGCCCGAAGGCCGGGGCGCCAAGTTCGTCCAGCGGAAAAAGGCCAGAAAAACGGGTGGGCTATAGCCTTCGGGGGTGGGGCTGGCCAACTTCGTCCGCCGGACTCGAAATGGCGCGAGACTTTTTGAGGGGCCTCCGTGTGCTAAAAATAGGCCGCGGGCATAGCCTCGCCCAAAAATAACCGCCCGAAGGCCAGGGCGCCAAGTTCGTCCAGCGGAAAAAGGCCACAAAAACGGGTGGGCTATAGCCTTGGGGGGTGGGGCTGGGCAACTTCGTCCGCCGGGCTCGGAATGGCGTGAGACTTTGCGAGGGGCCTCCGTGTGCCAAAAATAGGCCGCGGGTACAGCTGTCCCCAAAAATAACCGCCCGAAGGCCGGGGTGCCAAGTTCGTCCAGCGGAAAAAGGCCACAAAAACGGGTGGGCTATAGCCTTGGGGGGTGGGGCTGGCCGACTTCGTCCGCCGGACTCGGAATGGCGCGACACTTTGCGAGGGGCCACCATGTGCCAAAAATATGCCGCGGGCAGAGCCGCGCCCAAAAATAACCGCCCGAATGCCGGGGCGCCAAGTTCGTCCAGCGGAAAAAGGCCACAAAAACGGGTGGGCTATAGCGTTGGGGGGTGGGGCTGGCCAACTTCGTCCGCCGGACTCGGAATGGCGCGAGACTTTGCGAGGGGCCTCCGTGTTCTAAAAATAGGCCGCGGGCACAGCCGCGTCCAAAAATAACCGCCCGAAGGCCTGGGCGCCAAGTCGTCCAGCGGAAAAAGGCCACAAAAATGGGTGGGCTATAGCCTTGGGGGGTGGGCTGGCCAAGTTGGTCCGCCGGACTCGGAATGGTGCGAGACTTCGTATGGGGCCTCCGTGTTCCAAAAATAGGCTATGGACTCAGCCGCGGCCAAAAATAACTGCCCGAAGGCCGGGGCGCCAAGTTCGTCCAGCGGAAAAAGGCCACAAAAACGGGTGGGCTATAGCCTTCGGGGGTGGGGCTGGCCAACTTCGTCCGCCGGACTCGGAATGGCGCGAGACTTTTTGAGGGGCCTCCGTGTGCTAAAAATAGGCCGCGGGCATAGCCTCGCCCAAAAATAACCGCCCGAAGGCCGGGGCGCCAAGTTCGTCCAGCGGAAAAAGGCCACAAAAACGGGTGGGCTATAGCCTTGGGGGGTGGGGCTGGGCAACTTCGTCCGCCGGGCTCGGAATGGCGTGAGACTTTGCGAGGGGCCTCCGTGTTCCAAAAATAGGCTATGGACTCAGCCGCGCCCAAAAATAACTGCCCGAAGGCCGGGCGCCAAGTTCGTCCAGCGAAAAAAGGCCACAAAAACGGGTGGGCTATAGCCTTTGGGGGTGGGGCTGGCCAACTTCGTCCGCCGGACTCGGAATGGCGCGAGATTTTGCGAGTAGCCTCCGTGTGCCAAAAATCGGGCGCGGACACAGCCGCTCCCAAAAATAACTGCCCGAAGGCCGTGGCGCCAAGTTCGTCCAGCGGAAAAAGGCCACAAAAACGGGTGGGCTATAGCCTTTGGGGGTGGGGCTGGCCCACTTCGTCCGCCGGACTCGGAATGGGGCAAGACTTTGCGAGGGGCCTCTGTGTGCTAAAAATAAGCCGCGGGCACAGCCTCGCCCAAAAATAACCGACCGAAGGCCGGGGCGCCACTTTCGTCCAGCGGAAAAAGGCCACAAAAACGGGTGGGCTATAGCCTTTGGAGGTGGGGCTGGCCGACTTCGTCCGCCGGACTCGGAATGGCGCGAGATTTTGGGAGGGGCCTCCGTGTGCCAAAAAAAGGCCGCGGGCACAGCCGGACCCAAAAATAACTGCCCGAAGGCCGGGGCGCCAAGTTCGCCCAGCGGAAAAAGGCCACAAAAACGGGTGGGCTATAGCCTTGGGGGGTGGGGCTGGCCAACTTCGTCCGCCGGACTCGGAATGGCGCGAGACTTTGCGAGGGGCCTCCGTGTGCTAAAAATAAGCCGCGGGCACAGCCTCGCCCAAAAATAACCACCCGAAGGCCGGGGCGCCAAGTTCGTCCAGCGGAAAATGGCCACAAAAACGGGTGGGCTATAGCCTTGGGGGGTGGGGCTGGCCAACTTCGTCCGCCGGACTCGGAATGGCGTGAGACTTTGCGAGGTGCCTCCGTGTGCCAAAAATACCCGCCCGAAGGCCGGGGCGGCAAGTTCGTCCAGCGGAAAATGGCCACAAAAACGGGTGGGCTATAGCCATGGGGGGTGGGGCTGGCCAACTTCGTCCGCCGGACTCGGAATGCCGCGAGACTTTGCGAGGCGCCTCCGTGTGCCAAAAATAGGCCGCGGGCACAGATGAGCCCAAAAATACCCGCCCGAAGGCCGGGGCGCCAAGTTCGTCCAGCGGAAAATAGCCACAAAAACGGGTGGGCTATAGCCTTGGGGGGTGGGGCTGGCCAACTTCGTCCGCCGGACTCGGAATCGTACGAGACTTTGCGAGGCGCCTCCGTGTGCTAAAAATAGGCCGCGGTCACAGCCGCACCCAAAAATACCCGCCCGAAGGCCGAGGCTCCAAGTTCGTCCAGCGGAAAATGGCCACAAAAACGGGTGGGCTATAGCCTTGGGGGGTGGTGCTGGCCGACTTCGTCCGCCGGACTCGGAATCGCGCGAGACTTTGCGAGGCGCCTCCGTGTGCTAAAAATAGGCCGCGGGCACAGCCGCGTCCAAAAATACCCGCCCGAAGGCCGGGCGCCCAGTTCGTCCAACGGAAAATGGCCACAAAAACGGGTGGGCTATAGCCTTGGGAGGTGGGGCTGGCCCACTTCGTCCGCCGGACACGGAATGGCGTGAGACTTTGCGAGGCGCCTCCGTGTGTCAAAAATAGGCCGCGGGCACAGCCGCGCCCAAAAATACCCGCCCGAAGGCCGGGGCGCCAAGTTCGTCCAATGGAAAAAGGCCACAAAAACGGGTGGGCTATATCCTTGGGGAGTGGGGCTGGCCAACTTCGCCCGCCGGACACGGAATGGCGCGAGACTTTGCGAGGTGCCTCCGTGTGCCAAAAATAGGCCACGGGCACAGGCGCGCCCAAAAATAACCACCCGAAGGCCGGGGAGCCAAGTTCGTCCAGCGGAAAATGGCCACAAAAACGGGTGGGCTATAGCCATGGGGGGTGGGGCTGGCCAACTTCGTCCGCCGGACTCGGAATGGCGCGAGACTTTGCGAGGCGCCTCCGTGTACCAAAAATATGCCGCGGGTACAGCCGCCCCCAAAATTACACGCTCGAAGGCCGGGGCGCCAAGTTCGTCCAGCGGAAAATGGTCACAAAAACGGGTGGGCTATTGGGGGGTGGAGCTGGTCAACTTCGTCCGCCGGACTCGGAATGGCGCGAGACTTTGCGAGGCGCCTCCGTGTGCCAAAATAGGCCGCGGGCACAGCCGCGCCCAAAAATTCCCCGCGCAAAGGCCGGGGCGACAAGTTCGTCCAGCGGAAAAAGGCCACAAAAACGGGTGGGCTATAGCCTTGGGGGGTGGGGCTGGCAAACTTCGTCCGCCGCACTCGTAATGGCGCCAGACTTTGCGAGGCACCTCCGTGTGCAAAAAATAGGCCGCGGGCAAAGCCGCGCCCACAAATACCCGCCCGAAGGCCGGGGCGCCAAGTTCGTCTAGCGGAAAATGGCCACAAAAACGGGTGGGCTACAGCCTTGCGGGGTGGGGCTGGCGAACTTTTTCCGCCGGACTCGGAATGGCGCGAGACTTTGTGAGGCGCCTCCGTGTGCAAAAAATAGGCCGCGGGCACAGCCGCGCCCTAAAATACCCACCCGAATGCCGGGGCGCCAAGTTCGTCCAGCGGAAAAAGGCCACAAAAACGGGTGGGCTATAGCCTTGGGGGGTGGGGCTGGCCAACTTCGTCCGCCGGACTCGGAATGGCGCGAGACATTGCGAGGCGCCTCCGTGTGCCAAAACTAGGCCGCGGGCACAGCCGAGCCCAAAAATACCCGCCCGAAGGCCGGGGCGCCAAGTTCGTCCAGCGGAAAAAGGCCACAAAAATGGGTGGGCTATAGCCTTGGGGGGTGGGGCTGGCCAACTTCGTTTGCCGGACTCGGAATGGCGCGAGACTTTGCGAAGCACCTCCGTGTGCCAAAAATAGGCCGCGGGCACAGACGCGCCCAAAAATACCCGCCCGAAGGCCGGGGCGCCAAGTTTGTCCAGCGGAAAAAGGTCACAAAAACGGGTGGGCTATAGGCTTGGGGGGTGGGACTGGCGAACTTCGTCCGCCGGACTCGGAATGGCGCGAGACTTTGCGAGGCGCCTCCGTGTGCCAAAAATAGGCCGCGGGCAAAGCCGCGCCCAAAAATGCCCGCCCGAAGACCGGGGCGCCAAGTTCGTCCAGCGGAAAAAGGCCACAAAAACGGGTGGGCTATAGCCTTGGGGGGTGGGGCTGGCCGACTTCGTCCGCCGGACTCGGAATGGCGCGAGACTTTTCGAGGCGCCTCCGTGTGCCAAAAATAGGCCGCGGGCACAGCGGCGCCCAAAAATACCCGCCCGAAGGCCGGGGCGCCAAGTTCGTCCAGCGGAAAAAGGTCACAAAAACGGGTGGGCTATAGGCTTGGGGGGTGGGGCTGGTCAACTTCGTCCGCCGGACTCGGAATGACGCGAGACTTTGCGAGGCGCCTCCGTGTGCCAAAAATAGGCCGCGGGCACAGCCGCGCCCAAAAATACCCGCCCGAAGGCCGGGACGCCAAGTTCGTCCAGCAGAAAAAGGCCACAAAAACGGGTGGGCTATAGCCTTGGGGGGTGGGGCTGGCGAACTTCGTCCGCCGCACTCATAATGGCGCAAGACTTTGTGAGGCACCTCCGTGTGCCAAAAATAGGCAGCGGGCACAGCCGCGCCCAAAAATACCCGCCCGAAGGACGGGGCGCCAAGTTCGTCCAGCGGAAAAAGGTCACAAAAACGGGTGGGCTATAGGCTTGGGGGGTGGGGCTGGTCAACTTCGTCCGCCGGACTCGGAATGGCGCGAGACTTAGCGAGGCACCTCCGTGTGCCAAAAATAGGCTGCGGGTACAGCCGCGCCCAAAAATACCCGCCCGAAGGCCGGGCCGCCAAGTTCGTCCTGCGGAAAATGGCCACAAAAACGGATGGGCTATAGCCTTGGGGGGTGGGGCTGGCCAACTTCGTCCGCCGGACTCGGAATGGCGCCAGATATTGCGAGGCGCCTCCGTGTGTCAAAAATAGGCCGCGGGCACAAAGGCGACCAAAAATACCCGCCCGAAGGCCGGGGCGCCAAGTTCGTCCAGCGGAAAATGGCCACAAAAACGGGTGGCCTATAGCCTTGGGGGGTGGGGCTGGCCAACTTCGTCCACCGGACACGGAATGGCGCGAGACATTGCGAGGCACCTCCGTGTGCCAAAAATAGGCCGCGGACACAGCCGCGTCCAAAAATACCCGCCCGAAGGCCGGGGCGCCAAGTTCGTCCAGCGGAAAAAGGTCACAAAAACGGGTGGGCTATAGCCTTAGGGGGTGGGGCTGGTCAACTTCGTCCGCCGGACTCGGAATGGCGCGAGACTTTGCGAGGCGCCTCCGTGTGCCAAAATAGGCCGCGGGCACAGCCGCGCCCAAAAATACCCGCCCAAAGGCCGGGGCGACAAGTTCGTCCAGCGGAAAAAGGCCACAAAAACGGGTGGGCTATAGCCTTGGGGGGTGGGGCTGGCGAACTTCGTCCGCCGCACTCGTAATGGCGCCAGACTTTGCGAGGCACCTCCGTGTGCAAAAAATAGGCCGCGGGCAAAGCCGCGCCCACAAATACCCACCCGAAGGCCGGGGCGCCAAGTTCGTCTAGCGGAAAATGGCCACAAAAACGGGTGGTCTATAGCCTTGCGGGGTGGGGCTGGCGAACTTTTTCCGCCGGACTCGGAATGGCGCGAGACTTTGTGAGGCACCTCCGTGTGCAAAAAATAGGCCGCAGGTACAGCCGCGACCAAAAATACCCGCCCGAATGCCGGGGCGCCAAGTTCGTCCAGCGGAAAAAGGCCACAAAAACGGGTGGGCTATAGCCTTGGGGGGTGGGGCTGGCCAACTTCGTCCGCCGGACTCGGAATGGCGCGAGACATTGCGAGGCGCCTCCATGTGCCAAAAATAGGCCGCGGGCACAGCCGCGCCCAAAAATACCCGCCCGAAGACCGGGGCGCCAAGTTCGTCCAGCGGAAAAAGGCCACAAAAACGGGTGGGCTATAGCCTTGGGGGGTGGGGCTGGCCGACTTCGTCCGCCGGACTCGGAATGGCGCGAGACTTTTTGAGGCGCCTCCGTGTGCCAAAAATAGGCCGCGGGCACAGCCGCCCCCAAAAATACCCGCCCGAAGGCCGGGGCGCCAAGTTCGTCCAGCGGAAAAAGGTCACAAAAACGGGTGGGCTATAGGCTTGGGGGGTGGGGCTGGTCAACTTCGTCCGCCGGACTCGGAATGGCGCGAGACTTTGCGAGGCACCTCCGTGTGCCAAAAATAGGCCTCGGGCACAGCCGCGCCCAAAAATACCCGCCCGAAGGCCGGGACGCCAAGTTCGTCCAGCGGAAAAAGGCCACAAAAACGGGTGGGCTATAGCCTTGGGGGGTGGGGCTGGCGAACTTCGTCCGCCGCACTCGTAATGGCGCAAGACTTTGTGAGTCGCCTCCGTGTGCCAAAAATAGGCAGCGGGCACAGCCGCGGCCAAAAATACCCGCCCGAAGGCCGGGGCGCCATGTTCGTCCAGCGGAAAAAGGTCACAAAAACGGGTGGGCTATAGGCTTGGGGGGTGGGGCTGGTCAACTTCGTCCGCCGGACTCGGAATGGCGCGAGACTTTGCGAGGTTCCTCCGTGTGCCAAAAATAGGCCGCGGGCACAGCCGCGCCCAAAAATACCCGCCCGAAGGCCGGGACGCCAAGTTCGTCCAGCGGAAAAAGGCCACAAAAACGGGTGGGCTATAGCCTTGGGGGGTGGGGCTGGCGAACTTCGTCCGCCGCACTCGTAATGGCGCAAGACTTTGTGAGAAGCCTCCGTGTGCCAAAAATAGGCAGCGGGCACAGCCGCGCCCAAAAATACCCGCCCGAAGGCCGGGGCGCCAAGTTCGTCCAGCGGAAAAAGGTCACAAAAACGGGTGGGCTATAGCCTTGGGGGGTGGGGCTGGCCAACTTCGTCCGCCGGACTCGGAATGGCGCCAGACTTTGCGAGGCGCCTCCGTGTGCCAAAAATAGGCCGCGGGCACAAAGGCGCCAAAAAATACCCGCTCGAAGGCTGGGGCGCCAAGTTCGTCCAGCGGAAAAAGGCCACAAAAACGGGTGCGCTATAGGCTTGGGGGGTGGGGCTGGCCAACTTCGTCCGCCGGACTCGGAATGGCGCGAGACTTTACGAGGTGCCTCCGTGTGACAAAAATAGTCCTCGGGCACAGCCGCGCCCAAAAATACCCGCCCGAAGGCCGGGGCGCAAAGTTCGTCCTGCGGAAAATGGCCACAAAAACGGGTGGGCTATAGCCTTGGGGGGTGGGGCTGGCCAACTTCGTCCGCCGGACTCGGAATGGCGCGAGACTTTGCGAGGTGCCTCCGTGTGACAAAAATAGTCCTCGGGCACAGCCGCGCCCAAAAATACCCGCCCGAAGGCCGGGGCGCCAAGTTCGTCCTGCGGAAAATGGCCACAAAAACGGGTGGGCTATAGCCTTGGGGGGTGGGGCTGGCCAACTTCGTCCGCCGGACTCGGAATGGCGCGAGACTTTGCGAGGTGCCTCCGTGTGCCAAAAATAGTCCGTGGGCACAGCCGCGCCCAAAAATACCCGCCCGAAGGCCGCGCCGCCAAGTTCGTCCAGCGGAAAAAGGCCACAAAAATGGGTGGGCTATAGCCTTGGGGGGTGGGGCTGGCCGACTTCGTCCGCCGGACTCGGAATGGCGCGAAACTTTGTGAGGCACCTCCGTGTGCCAAAAATAGTCCGCGGACACAGCCGCATCCAAAAATACCCGCCCGAAGGCCGCGGCGCCAAGTTCGTCCAGGGGAAAAAGGCCACAAAAACGGGTGGGCTATAGCCTTGGGGGGTGGGGCAGGCCAACTTCGTCCGCCGGACTCGGAATGGCGTGAGACTTTACGAGGCGCCTCCGTGTGCCAAACATAGGCCATGGGCACAGCCGCGCCCAAAAATACCCACCCAAAGGCCGCGACGCCAAGTTTGTCCAGCGGAAAAAGGCCACAAAAACGGGTGGGCTATAGCCTTGGGGGGTGGGACTGGCCAACTTCGTCCGCCGGACTCGGAATGCCGCGAGACTTTGAAAGGCGCCTCCGTGTGCCAAAAATAGGACCCGGGCACAGCCGCACCCAAAAATAGCCGCACGAAGGCCGGGGCGCCAAGTTCGTCCAGCGGAAAAAGGGCACAAAAACGGGTGGGCTATAGCTATGGGGGGTGGGGCTTGCCAACTTCGTCCGCCGGACTCGGAATGGCGTGAGACTTTGCGAGGCGCCTCCGTGTGCCAAAAATAGGCCCCGGGCACAGCCGCACCCAAAAATAGCCGCACGAAGGCCGGGGCGCCAAGTTCGTCCAGCGGAGAAAGGGCACAAAAACGGGTGGGCTATAGCCATGGGGGGTGGGGCTGGCCAACTTCGTCCGCCGGACTCGGAATGGCGTGAGACTTTGCGAGGTGCCTCCGTGTTCGAAAAATAGGCCGCGGGCACAGCCGCGCCCAAAAATACCAGCCCGTAGGCCGCGGCGCCAAGTTTGTCCAGCGGAAAAAGGCCACAAAAACGGGTGGGCTATAGCCTTGGGGGGTGGGACTGGCCAACTTCGTCTGCTGGACTCGGAATGGCGCGAGACTTTGCAAGGCGCCTCCGTGTGCCAAAAATAGGCCCCGGGCACAGCCGTTCCCAAAAATAGCCGCACGAAGGCCGGGGCGCCAAGTTCGTCCAGCGGAAAAAGGCCACAAAAACGGGTGGGCTATAGCCTTGGGGGGTGGGGCAGGCCAACTTTGTCCGCCGGACTCGGAATGGCGTGAGACTTTACGAGGCACCTCCGTGTGCCAAACATAGGCCACGGGCACAGCCGCGCCCAAAAATACCCGCCCAAAGGCAGCGGCGCCAAGTTTGTCCAGCGGAAAAAGGCCACAAAAACGGGTGGGCTATAGCCTTGGGGGGTGGGACCGTCCAACTTCGTCCGCCGGACTCGGAATGGCGCGAGACTTTACGAGGCGCCTCCGTGTGCCAAAAATAGGCCCCGGGCACAGCCGCACCCAAAAATAGCCGCTCGAAGGCCGGGGCGCCAAGTTCGTCCAGCGGAAAAAGGGCACAAAAACGGGTGGGCTTTAGCCATGGGGGGTGGGGCTGGCGAACTTCGTCCGCCGAACTCGGAATGGCGTGAGACTTTGCGAGTTGACTCCGTGTGCCAAAAATAGGCCCCGGGCACAGCCGCACCCAAAAATAGCGGCACGAAGGCCGGGGCGCCAAGTTCGTCCAGCGGAAAAAGGGCACAAAAACGGGTGGGCTATAGCCATTGGGGGTGGGGCTGGCCAACTTCGTCCGCCGGACTCGGAATGGCGTGAGACTTTGCGAGGTGCCTCCGTGTTCGAAAAATAGGCCGCGGGCACAGCCGCGCCCAAAATTACCCGCCCGAAGGACGCGTCGCCAAGTTCGTCCAGCGGAAAAAGGCCACAAAAACGGGTGGGCTATAGCCTTGGGGGGTGGGGCTGGCCAACTTCGTCCGCCGGACTCGGAATGGCGCGACACTTTGCGAGGCGTCTCCGTGTGCCAAAAATAGGACGCGGGCACGGCCGCGCCCAAAAATACCCGCCCGAAGGCCGGGGCGCCAAGTTCGTCCAGCGGAAAAAGGCCACAAAAACGGGTGGGCTATAGCCTTGGGGGGTGGGGCAGGCCAACTTCGTCCGCCGGACTCGGAATGGCGTGAGACTTTACGAGGTGCCTCCGTGTGTCAAACATAGGCCACGGGCACAGCCGCGCTCAAAAATACCCGCCCAAAGGCCGCGGCGCCAAGTTTGTCCAGCGGAAAAAGGCCACAAAAACGGGTGGGCTATAGCCTTGGGGGGTGGGACTGGCCAACTTCGTCCGCCGGACTCGGAATGGCGCGAGACTTTGCGAGGCGCCTCCGTGTGCCAAAAGTAGGCCCCGGGCACAGCCGGACCCAAAAATAGCCGCACGAAGGCCGGGGCGCCAAGTTCGTCCAGCGGAAAAAGGGCACAAAAACGGGTGGGCTATAGCCATGGGGGGTGGGGCTGGCCAACTTCGTCCGCCGGACTCGGAATGGCGTGAGACTTTGCGAGGCGCCTCCGTGTGCCAAAAATAGGCCCCGGGCACAGCCGCACCCAAAAATAGCCGCACGAAGGCCGGGGCGCCAAGTTCGTCCAGCGGAGAAAGGGCACAAAAACGGGTGGGCTATAGCCATGGGGGGTGGGGCTGGCCAACTTCGTCCGCCGGACTCGGAATGGCGTGAGACTTTGCGACCTGCCTCCGTGTTCGAAAAATAGGCCGCGGGCACAGCCGCGCCCAAAAATACCCGCCCATAGGCCGCGGCGCCAAGTTTGTCCAGCGGAAAAAGGCCACAAAAACGGGTGGGCTATAGCCTTGGGGGGTGGGACTGGCCAACTTCGTCCGCCGGACTCGGAATGGCGCGAGACTTTGCGAGGCACCTCCGTGTGCCAAAAATAGGCCCCGGGCACAGCCGCACCCAAAAATAGCCGCACGAAGGCCGGGGCGCCAAGTTCGTCCAGCGGAAAAAGGGCACAAAAACGGGTGGGCTTTAGCCATGGGGGGTGGGGCTGGCCAACTTCGTCCGCCGAACTCGGAAAGGCGTGAGACTTTGCGAGGTGACTACGTGTGCCAAAAATAGGCCCCGGGCACAGCCGCACCCAAAAATAGCCGCACGAAGGCCGGCGCGCCAAGTTCGTCCAGCGGAAAAAGGGCACAAAAACGGGTGGGCTATAGCCATGGGGGGTGGGACTGGCCAACTTCGTCCGCCGGACTCGGAATGGCGTGAGACTTTGCGAGGTGCCTCCGTGTTTGAAAAATAGGCCGCGGGCACAGCCGCGCCCAAAAATACCCGCCCGAAGGCCGGGGCGCCAAGTTCGTCCAGCGGAAAATGGCCACAAAAACGGGTGGGCTATAGCCTTGGGGGGTGGGTCTCGCCAACTTCGTCCGCCGGACTCGGAATGGCGCGAGACTTTGCGAGCGGCCTCCGTGTGCCAAAAATAGGCCGCGGGCACAAAGGCGCCCAAAAATACCCACCCGAAGGCCGGGGCGCCAAGTTCGTCCAGCGGAAAAAGGCCACAAAAACGGGTGCGCTATAGCCTTGGGGGGTGGGGCTGGCCAACTTCGTCCGCCGGACTCGGAATGGCGTGAGACTTTTCGAGCGGACTCCGTGTGCCAAAAATAGGCCCCGGGCACAGCCGCACCCAAAAATAACCGCCGAAAGGCCGGGGCGCCAAGTTCGTCCAGCGGAAAAAGAACACAAAAACGGGTGGGCTATAGCCTTGGGGGGTGGGGCTGGTCAACTTCGTCCGCCGGACTGGGAATGGCACGAGACTTTGCGAGCAGCCTCCGTGTGCCAAAAATAGGCCCCGACCGAAGGCCGCGGCGCCAAGTTCGTCCAGCGGAAAAAGGCAACAAAAACGGGTGGGCTATAGCCTTGGGGGGTGGGGCAGGCCAACTTCGTCCGCCGGACTCGGAATGGCGTGAGACTTTACGAGGCGCCTCCGTGTGCCAAACATAGGCCATGGGCACAGCCGCGCCCAAAATTACCCGCCCGAAGGCCGCGGCGCCAAGTTCGTCCAGCGGAAAAAGGCCACAAAAACGGGTGGGCTATAGCCTTGGGAGGTGGGGCAGGCCGACTTCATCCGCCGGTCTCGGAATGGCACAAAACTTTGCGAGGCACCTCCGTGTGCCAAAAATAGGCCGCGGACACAGCCGCATCCAAAAATACTCGCCCGAAGGCCGCGGCGCCAAGTTCGTCCAGCGGAAAATGGCCACAAAAACGGGTGGGTTATAGCCTTGGGGGGTGGGGCTGGCCAACTTCGTCCGCCGGACTCGGAATGGCGTGAGACTTTACGAGGCGCCTCCGTGTGCCAAAAATAGGCCGCGGGCACAGCCGCCCCCAAAAATACCCGCCCGAAGGCCGGGGCGCCAAGTTCGTCCAGCGGAAAAAGGCCACAAAAACGGGTGGGCTATAGCCTTGGGGGGTGGGGCTGGCCAACTTCGTCCGCCGGACTCGGAATGGCGCGAGACTTTGCGAGGTGCCTCCGTGTGCCAAAAATAGTCCGCGGGCACAGTCGCGCCCAAAAATACCCGCCCGAAGGCCGCGTCGCCAAGTTCGTCCAGCGGAAAAAGGCCACAAAAATGGGTGGGCTATAGCCTTGGGGGGTAGGGCTGGCCGACTTCGTCCGCCGGACTCGGAATGGCGCGAGACTTTGCGAGGCGACTCCGTGTGCCAAAAATAGGCCGTGGGCACAGCCGCGCCCAAAAATACCCGCCCGAAGGCCGCGTCGCCGAGTTCGTCCAGTGGAAAAAGGCCACAAAAACGGGTGGGCTATAGCCTTGGGGGGTGGGGCTGGCCAACTTCGTCCGCCGGACTCGGAATGGCGTGAGACTTTGCGAGGTGCCTCCGTGTTTGAAAAATAGGCCGCGGGCACAGCCGTGCCCAAAAATACCCGCCCGAAGGACGCGTCGCCAAGTTCGTCCAGCGGAAAAAGGCCACAAAAACGGGTGGGCTATAGCCTTGGGGGGTGGGGCTGGCCAACTTCGTCCGCCGGACTCGGAATGGCGCGACACTTTGCGAGGTGACTCCGTGTGCCAAAAATAGGACGCGGGCACGGCCGCGCCCAAAAATACCCGCCCGAAGGCCGGGGCGCCAAGTTCGTCCAGCGGAAAATGGCCACAAAAACGGGTGGGCTATAGCCTTGGGGGGTGGGTCTCGCCAACTTCGTCCGCCGGACTCGGAATGGCGCGAGACTTTGCGAGCGGCCTCCGTGTGCCAAAAATAGGCCGCGGGCACAAAGGCGCCCAAAAGTTCGTCCAGCGGAAAAAGGCCACAAAAACGGGTGCGCTATAGCCTTGGGGGGTGGGGCTGGCCAACTTTGTCCGCCGGACTCGGAATGGCGCGAGACTTTTCGAGCGGACTCCGTGTGCCAAAAATAGGCCCCGGGCACAGCCGCACCCAAAAATAACCGCCGAAAGGCCGGGGCGCCAAGTTCGTCCAGCGGAAAAAGAACACAAAAACGGGTGGGCTATAGCCTTGGGGGGTGGGGCTGGCCAACTTCATCCGCCGGACTGGGAATGGCACGAGACTTTGCGAGCAGCCTCCGTGTGCCAAAAATAGGCCCCGACCACAGCCGCGCCCAAAAATACCCGCCCGAAGGCCGCGGCGCCAAGTTCGTCCAGCGGAAAAAGGCCACAAAAACGGGTGGGCTATAGCCTTGGGAGGTGGGGCAGGCCGACTTCATCCACCGGTCTCGGAATGGCACGAAACTTTGCGAGGCACCTCCGTGTGCCAAAAATAGGCCGCGGACACAGCCGCATCCAAAAATTCTCGCCCGAAGGCCGCGGCGCCAAGTTCGTCCAGCGGAAAATGGCCACAAAAACGGGTGGGTTATAGCCTTGGGGGGTGGGGCTGGCCAACTTCGTCCGCCGGACTCGGAATGGCGTGAGACTTTACGAGGCGCCTCCGTGTGCCAAAAATAGGCCGCGGGCACAGCCGCGCCGAAAAATACCTGCGCGAAGGCCGGGGCGCCAAGTTCGTCCAGCGGAAAAAGGCCACAAAAACGGGTGGGCTATAGCCTTGGGGGGTGGGGCTGGCCAACTTCGTCCGCCGGACTCGGAATGGCGCGAGACTTTGCGAGGTGCCTCCGTGTGCCAAAAATAGTCCGCGGGCACAGCCGCGCCCAAAAATACCCGCCCGAAGGCCGCGCCGCCAAGTTCGTCCAGCGGAAAAAGGCCACAAAAATGGGTGGGCTATAGCCTTGGGGGGTGGGGCTGGCCGACTTCGTCCGCCGGACTCGGAATGGCGCGAGACTTTGCGAGGCGACTCCGTGTGCCAAAAATAGGCTGCGGGCACAGCCGCGCCCAAAAATACCCGCCCGAAGGCCGCGTCGCCGAGTTCGTCCAGTGGAAAAAGGCCACAAAAACGGGTGGGCTATAGCCTTGGGGGGTTGGGCTGGCCGACTTCGTCCGCCGGACTCGGAATGGCGCGAGACTTTGCCAGGTGCCTCCGTGTGCCAAAAATAGGCCGCGGGCACAGCCGTGCCCAAAAATACCCGCCCGAAGGCCGGGGCGCCAAGTTCGTCCAGCGGAAAAAGGCCACAAAAACGGGTGGGCTATAGCCTTGGGGGGTGGGGCAGGCCCACTTCGTCCGCCGGACTCGGAATGGCGTGAGACTTTACGAGGCACCTCCGTGTGCCAAACAAAGGCCACGGGCACAGCCGCGCCCAAAAATAGCCGCACGAAGGCCGGGGCGCCAAGTTCGTCCAGCGGAAAAAGGGCACAAAAACGGGTCGGCTATAGCCATGGGGGGTGGGGCTGGCCAACTTCGTCTGCCGGACTCGGAATGGCGTGAGACTTTGCGAGGTGCCTCCGTGTTCGAAAAATAGGCCGCGGGCTGAGCCGCGCCCAAAAATACCCGCCCGTAGGCCGCGTCGGCAAGTTCGTCCAGCGGAAAAAGGCCACAAAAACGGGTGGGCTACAGCCTTGGGGGGTGGGGCTTGCCAACTTCGTCCGCCGGACTCGGAATGGCGTGAGACTTTGCGAGGCACCTCCGTGTGCCAAAAATAGGCCCCGGGCACAGCCGCACCCAAAAATAGCCGCACGAAGGCCGGGGCGCCAAGTTCGTCCAGCGGAAAAAGGCCACAAAAACGGGTGGGCTATAGCCTTGGGGGGTGGGGCAGGCCAACTTCGTCCGCCGGACTCGGAATGGCGTGAGACTTTACGAGGCACCTCCGTGTGCCAAACATAGGCCACGGGCACAGCCGCGCCCAAAAATACCCGCCCAAAGGCCGCAGCGCCAAGTTTGTCCAGCGGAAAAAGGACACAAAAACGGGTGGGCTATAGCCATGGGGGGTGCGGCTGGCCAACTTCGTCCGCCGGACTCGGAATGGCGTGAGACTTTGCAAGGCACCTCCGTGTGCCAAAAATAGGCCTCGGGCACAGCCGCACCCAAAAATAGCCGCACGAAGGCCGGGGCGCCAAGTTCGTCCAGCGGAAAAAGGGCACAAAAACGGGTCGGCTATAGCCATGGGGGGTGGGGCTGGCCAACTTCGTCTGCCGGACTCGGAATGGCGCGAGACTTTGCGAGGCGACTCCGTGTGCCAAAAATAGGCTGCGGGCACAGCCGCGCCCAAAAATACCCGCCCGATGGCCGCGTCGCCGAGTTCGTCCAGTGGAAAAAGGCCACAAAAACGGGTGGGCTATAGCCTTGGGGGGTTGGGCTGGCCGACTTCGTCCGCCGGACTCGGAATGGCGCGAGACTTTGCCAGGTGCCTCCGTGTGCCAAAAATAGGCCGCGGGCACAGCCGTGCCCAAAAATACCCGCCCGAAGGCCGGGGCGCCAAGTTCGTCCAGCGGAAAAAGGCCACAAAAACGGGTGGGCTATAGCCTTGGGGGGTGGGGCAGGCCCACTTCGTCCGCCGGACTCGGAATGGCGTGAGACTTTACGAGGCACCTCCGTGTGCCAAACAAAGGCCACGGGCACAGCCGCGCCCAAAAATAGCCGCACGAAGGCCGGGGCGCCAAGTTCGTCCAGCGGAAAAAGGGCACAAAAACGGGTCGGCTATAGCCATGGGGGGTGGGGCTGGCCAACTTCGTCTGCCGGACTCGGAATGGCGTGAGACTTTGCGAGGTGCCTCCGTGTTCGAAAAATAGGCCGCGGGCTGAGCCGCGCCCAAAAATACCCGCCCGTAGGCCGCGTCGGCAAGTTCGTCCAGCGGAAAAAGGCCACAAAAACGGGTGGGCTACAGCCTTGGGGGGTGGGGCTTGCCAACTTCGTCCGCCGGACTCGGAATGGCGTGAGACTTTGCGAGGCACCTCCGTGTGCCAAAAATAGGCCCCGGGCACAGCCGCACCCAAAAATAGCCGCACGAAGGCCGGGGCGCCAAGTTCGTCCAGCGGAAAAAGGCCACAAAAACGGGTGGGCTACAGCCTTGGGGGGTGGGGCTGGCCAACTTCATCCGCCGGACTCGGAATGGCGTGAGACTTTGCGAGGTGCCTCCGTGTTCGAAAAATAGGCCGCGGGCACAGCCGCGCCCAAAAATACCCGCCCGTAGGCCGCGTCGCCAAGTTCGTCCAGCGGAAAAAGGCCACAAAAACGGGTGGGCTACAGCCTTGGGGGGTGGGGCTGGCCAACTTCGTCCGCCGGACTCGGAATGGCGCGACACTTTCCGAGGCGTCTCCGTGTGCCAAAAATAGGACGTGGGCACAGCCGCGCCCAAAAATACCCGCCCGAAGGCCGGGGCGCCAAGTTCGTCCAGCGGAAAATGGCCACAAAAACGGGTGGGCTATAGCCACGGGGGGTGGGGCTGGCCCACTTCGTCCGCCGGACTCGGAATGGCGTGAGACTTTGCGAGGTGTCTCCGTGTTCGAATAATAGGCCGCGGGCACAGCCGCGCCCAAAAATACCCGCCCGAAGGCCGCGTCGCCAAGTTCGTCCAGCGGAAAAAGGCCACAAAAACGGGTGGGCTATAGCCTTGGGGGGTGGGGCTGGCCAACTTCGTCCGCCGGACTCGGAATGGCGCGACACTTTGCGAGGCGTCTCCGTGTGCCAAAAATAGGACGCGGGCACAGCCGCGCCCAAAAATACCCGCCCGAAGGCCGGAGCGCCAAGTTCGTCCAGCGGAAAATGGCCACAAAAACGGGTGGGCTATAGCCTTGGGGGGTAGGTCTCGCCAACTTCGTCCGCCGGACTTGGAATGGCGCGAGACTTTGCGAGCGGCCTCCGTGTGACAAAAATAGGCCGCGGGCATAAAGGCGCCCAAAAATACCCGGCCGAAGGCCGGGGCGCCAAGTTCGTCCAGCGGAAAAAGGCCACAAAAATGGGTGGGCTATAGCCTTGGGGGGTGGGGCTGGCCAACTTCGTCCGCCGGACACGGAATGGTGCGAGACTTAGCAAGCGGCCTCCGTGTGCCAAAAATAGGCGCTGGGCACAACAGCACCCAAAACTAACCGCCCGAAGGCCGGGGCGCCAAGTTCGTCCGGCGGAAAAAGGCCACAGAAACGGGTGGGCTATAGCCTTGGGGGGTGGGGCTGGCCCACTTCGTCCGCCGGACTCGGAATGGCGCGAGACTTTGCGAGCGGCCTCCGTGTGCCAAAAATAGGCCCCGGGCACAGCCGCGCCCAAAAATTACCGCCCGAAGGCCGGGGCGCCAAGTTCGTCCAGCGGAAAAAGGCCACAAAAACGGGTGGGCTATAGCCTTGGGTGGTGGGGCCGGCCCACTTCGTCCGCCGGACTCAGAATGGCGCAAGACTTTGCGAGCGGCCTCCGTGTGCCAAAAATAGGCCCCGGACACAGCCGCGCCCAAAAATAACCGCCCGAAGGCCGGGGCGCCATGTTCGTCCGGCGGAAAAAGGCCACAAAAACGGATTGGCTATAGCCTTGGGGGGTGGGGCTGGCCAACTTCGTCCGCCGGACTCGGAATGGGGTGAGACTTTACGAGCGGCCTCCGCGTGTCAAAAATATGCTGCGGGCACAGCCGTGCCCAAAAATAACTGCCCGAAGGTCGGCGCGCCGAAACCCCCCAGCGGAAAAATGGCCAAAAAACGGGTGGGTTATAGCCTTGGGGGGAGGGGCTGGCCCACTTCGTCCGCCGGACTCGGAATGGGGTGAGACTTTGTGTACGGCCTCCGTGTGCTAAAAATAGGGCACGGGCACAGCCGCGTCAAAAAATAACAGCCCGAAGGCCGGGGCGCCAAGTTCGTCCAGCGGAAAAATGGCCAAAAAACGGGTGGGTTATAGCCTTGGGGGGAGGGGCTGGCCCACTTCGTCCGCCGGGCTCGGAATGGGGTGAGACTTTGTGTACGGCCTCCGCGTGCCAAAAATAGGCCCCGGGCACAGCCGCGCCCAAAAATAACAGCCCGAAGGCCGGAGCGCCAAGTTCGTCCAGCGGAAAAAGGCCACAAAAACGGGTGGGCTATAGCCTTGGGGGGTGGGGTTGGCCAACTTCGTCCGCCGGACTCGGAATGGTGCGAGACTTTACGAGCGGCCTCCGTGTGCCAAAAATAGGCCCCGGGCAGAGTATCGCCCAAAAATAACCGCCCAAAGGCCGGGGCGCCAAGTTCGTCCAGCGGAAAAAGGCCACAAAAATGGGTGGGCTATAGCCTTGGGGGGTGGGGCTGGCCAACTTCGTCCGCCGGACTCGGACTGGCGCAAGACTTTGCGAGTGGTCTCCGTGTGCCAAAAATAGGCCCCGGACACAGCGGCGCCCAAAAATGACCGCCCGAAGGCCGGAGCGCCAAGTTCGTCCAGCGGAAAAAGGCCACAAAAACGGGTGGGCTATAGCCTTGGGGGGTGGGGCTGGCCAACTTCGTCCGCCGGACTCGGAATGGTGCGAGACTTTATGAGCGGCCTCCGTGTGCCAAAAATAGGCCCCGGGCAGAGGATCGCCCAAAAATAACCGCCCGAAGGCCGGGGCGCCAAGTTCGTCCAGCGGAAAAAGGCCTAAAAAACGGGTGGGCTATAGCCTTGGGGGGTAGGGCTGGCCAACTCCGTCCGCCGGACACGGAATGGTGCGAGACTTAGCAAGCGGCCTCCGTGTGCCAAAAATAGGCGCCGGGCACAACAGCACCCAAAACTAACCGCCCGAAGGCCGGGGCGCCAAGTTCGTCCGGCGGAAAAAGGCCACAAAAACGGGTGGGCTATAGCCTTGGGGGGTGGGGCTGGCCCACTTCGTCCGCCGGACTCGGAATGGCGCGAGACTTTGCGAGCGGCCTCCGTGTGCCAAAAATAGGCCCCGGGCACAGCCGCGCCCAAAAATTACCGCCCGAAGGCCGGGGCGCCAAGTTCGTCCAGCGGAAAAAGGCCACAAAAACGGGTGGGCTATAGCCTTGGGTGGTGGGGCCGGCCCACTTCGTCCGCCGGACTCAGAATGGCGCAAGACTTTGCGAGCGGCCTCCGTGTGCCAAAAATAGGTCCCGGACACAGCCGCGCCCAAAAATAACCGCCCGAAGGCCGGGGCGCCATGTTCGTCCGGCGGAAAAAGGCCACAAAAACGGATTGGCTATAGCCTTGGGGGGTGGGGCTGGCCAACTTCGTCCGCCGGACTCGGAATGGGGTGAGACTTTACGAGCGGCCTCCGCGTGTCAAAAATATGCTGCGGGCACAGCCGCGTCCAAAAATAACCGCCCGAAGGTCGGCGCACCGAAACCCCCCAGCGGAAAAATGGCCAAAAAACGGGTGGGTTATAGCCTTGGGGGGAGGGGCTGGCCCACTTCGTCCGCCGGACTCGGAATGGGGTGAGACTTTGTGTACGGCCTCCGCGTGCTAAAAATAGGCCACGGGCTCAGCCGCGTCAAAAAATAACAGCCCGAAGGCCGGGGCGCCAAGTTCGTCCAGCGGAAAAATGGCCAAAAAACGGGTGGGTTATAGCCTTGGGGGGAGGGGCTGGCCCACTTCGTCCGCCGGGCTCGGAATGGGGTGAGACTTTGTGTACGGCCTCCGCGTGCCAAAAATAGGCCCCGGGCACAGCCGCGCCCAAAAATAACAGCCCGAAGGCCGGAGCGCCAAGTTCGTCCAGCGGAAAAAGGCCACAAAAACGGGTGGGCTATAGCCATGGGGGGTGGGGCTGGCCAACTTCGTCCGCCGGACTCGGAATGGTGCGAGACTTTACGAGCGGCCTCCGTGTGCAAAAAATAGGCCCCGGGCAGAGTATCGCCCAAAAATAACCGCCCAAAGGCCGGGGCGCCAAGTTCGTCCAGCGGAAAAAGGCCACAAAAATGGGTGGGCTATAGCCTTGGGGGGTGGGGCTGGCCAACTTCGTCCGCCGGACTCGGACTGGCGCGAGACTTTGCGAGTGGTCTCCGTGTGCCAAAAATAGGCCGTGGACACAGCCGCGCCCAAAAATAACCGCCCGAAGGCCGGGGCGCCAAGTTCGTCCAGCGGAAAAATGGCCAAAAAACGGGTGGGCTATAGCCTTGGGGGGAGGGGCTGGCCGACTTCGTCCGCCGGACTCGGAATGGGGCGAGACTTTGCGAGCGGCCTCCACGTGCCAAAAATAGGCCGTGGGCACAGCCGCGCCCTAAAATAACCCCCCGAAGCTCAGCGCGCCCAAACCCCCCACCGGAAAAATGGCCAAAAAACGGGTGGGCTATAGCCTTGGGGGGAGGGACTGGCCAACTTCGTCCGCCGGACTCGGAATGGGGTGAGACTTTACGAGCGGCCTCCGCGTGTCAAAAATATGCTGCGGGCACAGCCGCGCCCAAAAATAACCGCCCGAAGGTCGGCGCGCCGAAACCCCCCAGCGGAAAAATGGCCAAAAAACGGGTGGGTTATAGCCTTGGGGGGAGGGGCTGGCCCACTTCGTCCGCCGGACTCGGAATGGGGTGAGCCTTTGTGTACGGCCTCCACGTGCCAAAAATAGGTCCCGGACACAGCCGCGCCCAAAAATAACCGCCCGAAGGCCGGGGCGCCATGTTCGTCCGGCGGAAAAAGGCCACAAAAACGGATTGGCTATAGCCTTGGGGGGTGGGGCTGGCCAACTTCGTCCGCCGGACTCGGAATGGGGTGAGACTTTACGAGCGGCCTCCGCGTGTCAAAAATATGCTGCGGGCACAGCCGCGCCCAAAAATAACTGCCCGAAGGTCGGCGCGCCGAAACCCCCCAGCGGAAAAATGGCCAAAAAACGGGTGGGTTATAGCCTTGGGGGGAGGGGCTGGCCCACTTCGTCCGCCGGACTCGGAATGGGGTGAGACTTTGTGTACGGCCTCCGTGTGCTAAAAATAGGGCACGGGCACAGCCGCGTCAAAAAATAACAGCCCGAAGGCCGGGGCGCCAAGTTCGTCCAGCGGAAAAATGGCCAAAAAACGGGTGGGTTATAGCCTTGGGTGGAGGGGCTGGCCAACTTCGTCCGCCGGGCTCGGAATGGGGTGAGACTTTGTGTACGGCCTCCGCGTGCCAAAAATAGGCCCCGGGCACAGCCGCGCCCAAAAATAACAGCCCGAAGGCCGGAGCGCCAAGTTCGTCCAGCGGAAAAAGGCCACAAAAACGGGTGGGCTATAGCCTTGGGGAGTGGGGCTGGCCAACTTCGTCCGCCGGACTCGGACTGGCGCGAGACTTTGCGAGCGGTCTCCGTTTGCTAAAAATAGGCCCCGGACACAGCCGCGCCCAAAAATGACCGCCCGAAGGCCGGAGCGCCAAGTTCGTCCAGCGGAAAAAGGCCACAAAAACGGGTGGGCTATAGCCTTGGGGGGTGGGGCTGGCCAACTTCGTCCGCCGGACTCGGAATGGTGCGAGACTTTACGAGCGGCCTCCGTGTGCCAAAAATAGGCCCCGGGCAGAGTATCGCCCAAAAATAACCGCCCAAAGGCCGGGGCGCCAAGTTCGTCCAGCGGAAAAAGGCCACAAAAATGGGTGGGCTATAGCCTTGGGGTGTGGGGCTGACAACTTCGTCCGCCGGACACGGAATGGTGCGAGACTTTGCAAGCGGCCTCCGTGTGCCAAAAATAGGTGCCGGGCACAACAGCACCCAAAAATAACCGCCCAAAGGCCGGGGCGCCAAGTTCGTCCGGCGGAAAAAGGCCACAAAAACGGGTGGGCTATAGCCTTGGGGGGTGGGGCTGGCCAACTTCGTCCGCCGGACTCGGACTGGCGCGAGAGTTTGCGAGTGGTCTCCGTGTGCCAAAAATAGGCCCCGGACACAGCCACGCCCAAAAATGACCGCCCGAAGTCCGGAGCGCCAAGTTCGTCCAGCGGAAAAAGGCCACAAAAACGGGTGGGCTATAGCCTTGGGGGGTGGGGCTGGCCAACTTCATCCGCCGGACTCGGAATGGTGCGAGACTTTACGAGCGGCCTCCGTGTGCCAAAAATAGGCCCCGGACAGAGTATCGCCCAAAAATAACCGCCCAAAGGCCGGGGCGCCAAGTTTGTTCAGCGGAAAAAGGCCACAAAAACGGGTGGGCTATAGCCTTGGGGGTTGGGGCTGCCCGACTTCGTCCGCCGGACTCGGAATGGCAAGAGACTTTGCGAGCGGCCCCCGTTTGCCAAAAATAGGCCCCGGGCACAGCCGCGCCCAAAAATAACCGCCCGAAGGCCGGGGCGCCAACTTCGTCCAGGGGAAAAAGGCCACAAAAACGGGTGGGCTATAGCCTTGGGGGTTGGGGCTGGCCAACTTCGTCCGCCGGACTCGGAATGGCGCGAGACTTTGTGAGCGGCCTCCGTGTGCCAAAAATAGGCCCCGGGCACAGCCGCGCCCAAAAAAAACAGCCCGAAGGCCGGAGCGCCAAGTTCGTCCAGCGGAAAAAGGCCACAAAAACGGTTGGGCTATAGCCTGGGGGGTGGTGCTGGCCCACTTCGTCCGCCGGACTCGGACTGGCGCGAGACTTTGCGAGTGGTCTCCGTGTGCCAAAAATAGGCCCCGGACACAGCCGCGCCCAAAAATGACCGCCCGAAGGCCGGAGCGCCAAGTTCGTCCAGCGGAAAAAGGCCACAAAAACGGGTGGGCTATAGCCTTGGGGGGTGGGGCTGGCCAACTTCGTCCGCCGGACTCGGAATGGTGCGAGACTTTATGAGCGGCCTCCGTGTGCCAAAAATAGGCCCCGGGCAGAGTATCGCCCAAAAATAACCGCCCAAAGGTCCAGCGGAAAAAGGCCACAAAAATGGGTGGGCTATAGCCTTGGGGGGTGGGGCTGACAACTTCGTCCGCCGGACACGGAATGGTGCGAGACTTTGCAAGTGGCCTCCGTGTGCCAAAAATAGACGCCGGGCACAACAGCACCCAAAAATAACCGCCCGAAGGCCGGGGCGCCAAGTTCGTCCGGCGGAAAAAGGCCACAAAAACGGGTGGGCTATAGCCTTGGGGGGTGGGGCTGGCCGACTTCGTCCGCCGGACTCGGAATGGGGCGAGACTTTGCGAGCGGCCTCCGTGTACCAAAAATAGGCCGTGGGCACAGCCGCGCCCAAAAATAACCGCCCGAAGGCCGGGGCGCCAAGTTCGTCCAGCGGAAAAATGGCCAAAAAACGGGTGGGCTATAGGCTTGGGGGGAGGGGCTGGCCAACTTCGTCCGCCGGACTCGGAATGGGGCGAGACTTTGCGAGTGGCCTCCGTGTGACAAAAATAGGCCGCGGGCACAGTATAGCCCATAAATAACCCCCCCGAAGGTCGGCGCGCCCAAACCCCCCAGCGGAAAAATGGCCAAAAAACGGGTGGGCTATAGCCTAGGGGTGAGTGGCTGGCCAACTTCGTCCGCCGGACTCGGTATGGGGCGAGACATTGCGAGCGGCCTCCGCGTGCCAAAAATAGGCCGCGGGCACAGCCTCGCCCAAAAATACCCGCCCGAAGGCCGGGGCGCCAAGTTCGTCCAGCGGAAAAATGGCCAAAAAACGGGTGGGCTATAGCCTTGGGGGGAGGGGCTGGCCAACTTCGTCCGCCGGACTCGGAATGGGGCGAGACATTGCGAGCAGCCTCCGCGTGCCAAAAATAGGCCGCGGGCACAGCCTCGCCCAAAAATACCCGCCCGAAGGCCGGGGCGCCAAGTTCGTCCAGCGGAAAAATGGCCAAAAAACGGGTGGGCTATAGCCTTGGGGGGAGGGGCTGGCCAACTTCGTCCGCCGGACTCGGAATGGGGCGAGACATTGCGAGCAGCCTCCGCGTGCCAAAAATAGGCCGCGGGCACAGCCGCGCCCAAAAATAACCTCCCGAAGGCCGGGGCGCCAAGTTCGTCCTGCGGAAAAATGGCCAAAAAACGGGTGGGCTATAGCCTTGGGGGGAGGGGCTGGCCAACTTCGTCTGCCGGACTCGGAATGGGGCGAGACTTTGCGAGCGGCCTCTGCATGCCAATAGTAGGCCGTGGGCACAGCCGCGCCCAAAAATAACCCCCCGAAGGTCAGCGCGCCCACACCCCCCAGCGGAAAAATGGCCAAAAAACGGGTGGGCTATAGCATTGGGGGGAGGGGCTGGCCAACTTCGTCCGCCGGACTCGGAATGGGGCGAGACTTTGCGATCGGCCTCCGCGTGCCAAAAATAGGCTGTGGGCACAGCCGCGCCCAAAAATAACCACCCGAAGGCCGGGGCGCCAAGTTCGTCCAGCGGAAAAATGGCCAAAAAACGTGTGGGCTATAGCCTTGGGGGGAGGGGCTGGCCAACTTCGTCCACCGAACTCGGAATGGGGCGAGACATTACGAGCGGCCTCCGCGTGCCAAAAATGGGCCGCGGGCACAGCCGCGCCCAAAAATAACCCCCCGAAGGCCGGGGCGCCAAGTTCGTCCAGCGGAAAAATGGCCAAAAAACGGGTGGGCTATAGCCTTGGGGGGAGGGGCTGGCCCACTTCGTCCGCCAGACTCGGAATGGGGCAAGAATTTGCGAGCTGCCTCCGCGTGCCAAAAATAGGCCGCAGGCTCAGCCGCGCCCAAAAATAACCCCCCAAAGGCCGGGGCGACATGTCCATCCAGCGGAAAATGGCCACAAAAACGGGTGGGCTATAGCTTTAGGGGGTGGGGCTGGCCAACTTCGTCTGCCGGACTCGGAATGGTGCGAGACTTTACGAGGCGCCTCCGTGTGCCAAAAATAGGCCGCGGGCACAGCCGCTCCCAAAAAGACCCGCCCGAAGGCCGGGGCGCCAAGTTCGTCCAGCGGAAAAAGGCCAGAAAAACGGGTGGGCTATAGCCTTGGGGGGTGGGGCTGGCCCACTTCGTCCGCCGGACTCGGAATGGCGCGAGACTTTGCGAGGCGCCTCCGTGTGCCAAAAATAGGCCGCGGGCACAGCCGCGGCCAAAAATACCCACCCGAACGCCGGGGCGCCAAGTTCGTCCAGCGGAAAAAGGTCACAAAAACGGGTGGGCTATAGGCTTGGGGGGTGGGGCTGGTCAACTTCGTCCGCCGGACTCGGAATGGCGCGAGACTTTACGAGGCACCTCCGTGTGCCAAAATAGCCGCAGGCACAGCCGCGCCCAAAAATACCCGCCCAAAGGCCGGGGCGACAAGTTCGTCCAGCGGAAAAAGGCCACAAAAACGGGTGGGCTATAGCCTTGGGGGGTGGGGCTGGCGAACTTCGTCCGCCGCACTCGTAATGGCGCCAGACTTTGCGAGGCACCTCCGTGTGCAAAAATAGGCCGCGGGCACAGCCGCACCCAAAAATACCCGCCCGAAGGCCGGGGCGCCAAGTTCGTCCAGCAGAAAAAGGCCACAAAAACGGGTGGGCTATAGCCTTGGGGGGTGGGGCTGGCCAACTTCGTCCGCCGGACTAGGAATGGTGCGAGACTTTGCGAGGCGCCTCCGTGTGCCAAAAATAGGCTGCGGGCACAGCCGCGCCCAAAAATACCCGCCCGAAGACCGGGGCGCCAAGTTCGTCTAGCGGAAAAAGGCCACAAAAACGGGTGGGCTATAGCCTTGGGGGGTGGGGCTGGCCAACTTCGTCCGCCGGACTAGGAATGGTGCGAGACTTTGCGAGGCGCCTCCGTGTGCCAAAAATAGGCCGCGGGCACAGCCGAGCCCAAAAATACCCGCCCGAAGGCCGGGGCGCCAAGTTCGTCCAGCGGAAAAAGGCCACAAAAACGGGTGGGCTATAGCCTTGGGGGGTGGGGCTGGCGAACTTCGTCCGCCGCACTCGTAATGGCGCAAGACTTTGTGGGGCGCCTCCGTGTGCCAAAAATAGGCAGCGGGCACAGCCGCGCCCAAAAATACCCGCCCGAAGGCAGGGGCGCCAAGTTCGTCCAGCGGAAAATGGCCACAAAAACGGGTGGGCTATAGCCTTGGGGGGTGGGGCTGGCGCACTTCGTCCGCCGGACTCGGAATGGCGCGAGACTTTGCGAGGCACCTCCATGTGCAAAAAATAGGCCGCGGGTAAAGCCGCGCCCACAAATACCCGCCCGAAGGCCGGGGCGCCAAGTTCGTCCAACGGAAAATGACCACAAAAACGGGTGGGAAATAGCCTTGCGGGGTGGGGCTGGCGAACTTTTTCTGCCGGACTCGGAATGGCGCGAGACTTTGCGAGGCACCTCCGTGTGCAAAAAATAGGCCGCGGGCACAACCGCGCCCAAAAATAATCCCCCGAAGGTCGGCGCGCTCAAACCCCCCAGCGGAAAAATGGCCAAAAAACGGGTGGGCTATAGCCTAGGGGGGAGGGGCTGGCCCACTTCGTCCGCCGGACTCGGAATGGGGCGAGACTTTGCGAGCGGCCTCCGCATGCCAATAGTAGGCCGTGGGCACAGCCCTGCCCAAAAATAACCCCCCGAAGGTCGGCGCGCCCACACCCCCCAGCGGAAAAATGGCCAAAAAATGGGTGGGCTATAGCATTGGGGGGAGGGGCTGGCCAACTTCGTCCGCCGGACTCGGAATGGGGTGAGACTTTGCGATCGGCCTCCGTGTGCCACAAATAGGCCGCTGGCACAGCCGCGCCCAAAAATAACCGGCCGAAGGCCGGGGCGCCAAGTTCGTCCAGCGGAAAAAGGCGAAAAATCGGGTGGGCTATAGCCTTGGGGGGAGGGGCTGGCCAACTTCGTCCTGCAGACTCGGAATGGGGCGAGACTTTGTGAGCGGCCTCCGCATGCCAAAAATAAGACGCGGGCACAGGCGCGCCCAAAAATAACCGGCCGAAGGCCGGGGCGCCAACTTCGACCAGCGGAAAAATGGCCAAAAAACGGGTGGGCTATAGCCTTGGGGGGAGGGGCTGGCCCACTTTGTCCGCCGGAGTCGGAATGGGGCGAGACTTTTCGAACAGCCTCCGCGTCCCAAAAATAGGCCGCGGGCACAGCCGCGCCCAAAAATAACCCCCCGAAGGTCGGCGCGCCCAAACCCCCCAGCGGAAAAATGGCCAAAAAACGGGTGTGCTATTGCCGTGGGGGGAGGGGCTGGCCAACTTCGTCCGCCGGACACGGAATGGGGCGAGACTTTGCGAGCGGCCTCCGCGTGCCAAAAATTAGCCGCGGGCACAGCCGCGCCCAAAAATAACCGCCCGAAGGCCGGGGCGCCAAGTTCGTCCAGCGGAAAAATGGCCAAAAAACGGGTGGGCTATAGCCTTGGGGGGAGGGGCTGGCCAACTTCGTTCGCCGGACTCGGAATGGGGCGAGACTGTACGAGCGGCCTCCGCGTGCCAAAAATAGGCCGCGGGCATAGCCGTGCCCAAAAATAACCGCCCGAAGGCCGGGGCGCCAAGTTCGTCCAGCGGAAAAATGGCCAAAAAACGGGTGGGCTATAGCCTTGGGGGGAGGGGCTGGCCGACTTCGTCCGCCGGAATCGGAATGGGGCGAGACTTTGCGAGCGGCCTCCGCGTGCCAAAAATAAGTTGCGGACACAGGCGCGCCCAAAAATAACCGCCCGAAGGCCGGGGCGCCAAGTTCGTCCAGCGGAAAAATGGCCAAAAAACGGGTGGGCTATAGCCTTGGGGGTAGGGGCTGGCCCACTTCGTCCGCCGGAGTCGGAATGGGGCGAGACTTTGCGAGCAGCCTCCGCCTGCCAAAAATAGGCCGCGGGCACAGCCGCTCCCAAAAATAACCCCCCGAAGGTCGGCGCGCCCAAACCCCCCAGCGGAAAAATTGCCAAAAACGGGTGGGCTATAGCCTAGGGGGGAGGGGCTGGCCCACTTCGTCCGCCGGACTCGAAATGGGGCGAGACTTTGCGAGCGGCCTCCGCGTGCCAAAAATAGGCCGCGGGCACAGCTGCCCCCAAAAATAACCCCCCAAAGGTCAGCACGCATAAACCCCCCAGCGGAAAAATTGCCAGAAAACGGGTGGGCTATAGCCTTGGGGGGAGGGGCTGGCCAACTTTGTCCGCCGGACTCGGAATGGGGCGAGACTTTGCGAGCGGCCTCCGCATGCTAAAAATAGGCCACGGGCACAGCCGCGCTAAAAAATAACCACCCGAAGGCCGGGACGCCAAGTTCGTCCAGCGGAAAAATGGCCAAAAAACGGGTGGGCTATATAGCCTTGGGGGGAGGGGCTGGCCAACTTCGTCCACCGGGCTCGGAATGGGGCTAGACTTTGTGAGCGGCCTCCGCGAGCCAAAAATAGGGCTCGGGCACAGCCGCGCGTAAAAATATCCGCCCGAAGGCCGGGGCGCCAAGTTCGTCCAGCGGAAAAATGGCCAAAAAACGGGTGGGCTATAGCCTTGGGGGGAGGGGCTGGCCAACATCGTCCGCCGGACTCGGAATGGGGGGAGACTTTGTGAGTGGCCTCTGCGTGCCAAAAATAGGCCTCGGGCACAGCCGCACCCAAAAATAACCCCCCGAAGGTCAGCGCGCCCAAACCCCCCAGCGGAAAAATGGCCAAAAAACGGGTGGGCTATAGCCTTGGGGGGAGGGGCTCGCCAACTTCATCCGCCGGACTTGGAATGGGGCGAGACTTTGCGAGCGGCCTCCGCGTGCTAAAAATAGGCCGCGGACACAGCCGCACCCAAAAATAACCCCCCCAAGGTAGGCGCGCCCAAACCCCCCAGCGGAAAAACGGCCAAAAAACGGATGGGCTATAGGCTTGGGGGGAGGGGCTGGCCAATTTTGTCCGCCGGACTCGGAATGGGGCGAGCCTTTGCGAGCGTCCTCCGCGTGCCAAAAATAGACCGCGGGCACAGCCGCGCCCAAAAATAACCCCCCGAAGGTCGGCGCGCCCAAACCCCCCAGCGGAAAAATGGTCAAAAAACGGGTGGGCTATTATAGCCTTGGGGGGAGGGGCTGGCCGACTTCGTCCGCCGGACTCGGAATGGGGCGAGACTTTGCGAGCGGCCTCCACGTGACAAAAATAGGCCGCGGGCACAGCCGCGCCCAAAAATAACCACCCGAAGGCCGGGGCGCCAAGTTCGTCCAGCGGAAAAATGGCCAAAAAACGGGTGGACTATAGCCTTGGGGGGAGGTGCTGGCCGACTTCATCCGCCGGACTCGGAATGGGGCGAGACTTTGCGAGCGGCCTCCGTGTACCAAAAATAGGCCGCGGGCACAGCCGCGCCCAAAAATAACCGCCCGAATGCCAGGGCGCCAAGTTCGTCCAGAGGAAAAATGGCCAAAAAACGGGTGGGCTATAGCCTTGGGGGGAGGGGCTGGCCAACTTCGTCCGCCAGACTCAGAATGGGGCGAGACTTTGCGAGTGGCCTCTGCGTGCAAAAATAGGCTGCGGGCACAGCCGCGCCCAAAAATAACCCCCCGAAGGTCGGCGCGCCCAAACCCCCCAGCGGAAAAATGGCCAAAAAACGGGTGGGCTATAGCCTTGGGGGGAGGGGCTGGCCAACATCGTCCGCCGGACTCGGAATGGGGGGAGACTTTGTGAGTGGCCTCTGCGTGCCAAAAATAGGCCTCGGGCACAGCCGCACCCAAAAATAACCCCCCGAAGGTCAGCGCGCCCAAACCCCCCAGCGGAAAAATGGCCAAAAAACGGGTGGGCTATAGCCTTGGGGGGAGGGGCTCGCCAACTTCGTCCGCCGGACTTGGAATGGGGCGAGACTTTGCGAGCGGCCTCCGCGTGCTAAAAATAGGCCGCGGACACAGCCGCACCCAAAAATAACCCCCCCAAGGTAGGCGCCCAAACCCCCAGCGGAAAACGGCCAAAAACGGATGGGCTATAGGCTTGGGGGAGGGCTGGCCAATTTTGTCCGCGGACTCGGAATGGGGCGAGCCTTTGCAGCGTCCTCCGCGTGCCAAAAATAGACCGCGGGCACAGCCGCGCCCAAAAATAACCCCCCGAAGGTCGGCGCGCCCAAACCCCCCAGCGGAAAAATGGTCAAAAAACGGGTGGGCTATTATAGCCTTGGGGGGAGGGGCTGGCCGACTTCGTCCGCCGGACTCGGAATGGGGCGAGACTTTGCGAGCGGCCTCCACGTGACAAAAATAGGCCGCGGGCACAGCCGCGCCCAAAAATAACCACCCGAAGGCCGGGGCGCCAAGTTCGTCCAGCGGAAAAATGGCCAAAAAACGGGTGGACTATAGCCTTGGGGGGAGGTGCTGGCCGACTTCATCCGCCGGACTCGGAATGGGGCGAGCCTTTGCGAGCGGCCTCCACGTGCCAAAAATAGGCCGCGGGCACAGCCGCGCCCAAAAATAACCGCCCGAAGGCCGGGGCGCCAAATTCGTCCAGCGGAAAAATGGCCAAAAAACGGGTGGGCTATAGCCTTGGGGGGAGGGGCTGGCCAACTTCGTCCGCCGGACTCGGAATGGGGCGAGACTTTACGAGCGGCCTCCGCGTGCCAAAAATAGGCCGCGGGCACAGCCGCGTCCAAAACTAACCCCCCGAAGGTCGGCGCGCCCAAACCCCCCAGCGAAAAAATGTACAAAAAACGGGTGGGCTATAGCCTTGGGGGGAGGGGCTGGCCGACTTCGTTCGCCGGACTCGGAATGGGGCGAGACTTTGTGAACAGCCGCGCCCAAAAATAACCGCCCGAAGGCCGGGGTGCCAAGTTCGTCCCGCGGAAAAATGGCCAAAAAATGGGTGGGCTATAGCCTTGGGGGGAGGGGCTGGCCTACTTCGTCCGCCGGACTCAGAATGGGGCAAGACTTTACAAGCGGCCTCCGCGTGCCAAAAATAGGCCACGGGCACAGCCGTGCCCAAAAATAACCACCCGAAGGCCGGGGTGCCAAGTTCGTACAGCGGAAAAATGGCCAAAAAACGGGTGGGCTATAGCCTTGGGGGGAGGGGGTGGCCAACTTCGTCCGCCGGACTCGGAATGGGGCGAGGCTTTGCGAGCAGCCTCCGCGTGCCAAAAATAGGCTATGGTCACAGCCGCGCCCAAAAATAACCCCCCGAAGGTCGGCGCGCCCAAACCCCCCAGCGGAAAAATGGCCAAAAAACGGGTGGGCTATAGCCTTAGGGGGTGGGGCAGGCCAACTTCGTCTGCCGGACTTGGAATGGGGCGAGACTTTGTGAGCGGCCTCCGCGTGCCAAAAATAGACCGCGGGCACAGCCGCGCCCAAAAATAACCCCCCGAAGGTCGGCGCGCCCAATCCCCCCAGCGGAAAAATGGCCAAAAAACGGGTGGGCTATAGCCTTGGGGGGAGGGGCTCGCCAACTTCGTCCGCCGGACTCGGAATGGGGCGAGACTTTGCGACCGGCCTCCACGTGCCAAAAATAGGCTGCGGGCACAGCCGCGCCCAAAAATAACCACCCGAAGGCCGGGGCGCCAAGTTCGTCGAGTGAAAAAATGGCCAAAAAACGGGTGGGCTATAGCCTTGGGGGGAGCGGCTGGCCAACTTCGTCCGCCGGACTCGGAATGGCGCGAGACTTTACGAGGGGCCTCCGTGTGCCAAAAATAGACCGCAGGCACAGCCGCTCCCAAAAATAACTGCCCGAAGGCCGGGGCGCCAAGTTCGTCTAGCGGAAAAAGGCCACAAAAACGGGTGGGCTAAAGCGTTGGGGGGTGGGGCTGGCCAACTTCGTCCGCCGGCACAGCCACGCCCAAAATTAACCGCCCAAAGGCTGGGGCGCCAAGTTCGTCCAGCGGAAAAATGCCACAAAAACGGGTGGGCTATAGCCTTGGGGGGTGGGGCTGGCCCACTTCGTCCGCCGGACTCGGAATGGCGCGAGACTTTGCGAGGGGCCTCCGTGTGCCAAAAATAGGCCGCGGGCACAGCCACATTAAAAAATAACCGCCCGAATGCCGGGGTGCCAAGTTCGTCCAGCGGAAAAAGGCCACAAAAACGGGTGGGCTATAGCCTTGGGGGGTGGGGCTGGCCCACTTCGTCCGCCGGACTCGGAATGGCGCGTGACTTTGCGAGGGGCCTCCGTGTGCCAACAATAGGCCGCGGGCACAGCCGCGCCCAAAAATAACCGCCCAACGGCCGGGGCGCCTAGTTCGTCCAGCGGAAAAAGGCCACAAAAACGGGTGGGCTATAGCCTTGGGGGGTGGGGCTGGCCAACTACGTCCGCTGGACTCGGAATGGCGCGAGAATTTGCGGCGGCCTCCGCGTGCCAAAAATAGGCGCCCGGCACAGCCGCGCCAAAAATAACCGCCCGAAGGCCGGGCGCCAAGTTAAATCCAGCGGAAAAATGGCCAAACAACGGGTGGGCTATAGCCTTGGGGGGTGGGGCTGGCCAACTTCGTCCGCCGGACTCGGAATGGGGCGAGACTTTGCGGTCGGCCTCCGCATGATAAATATAGGCCGCGGGCACAGCCGCGCCCGAAAATAATCCCCCGAAGGTCGGCGCGCCCAAACCCCCAGCGTAAAATGGCAAAAAAACGGGTGGGCTATAGCCTTGGGGGTGGGGCTGGGGAACTTCGTCCGCCCGGACTCGGAATGGGGTGAGACTTTGCGACCCGGCCTCAGCGTGCGAAAAATAGGCCTTGGGCACAGCCGCGCTAAAAATAACTGCCCGAAGGCTGGGCGCCAAGTTCGTCCAGCGGAAAAATGGCCAAAAACGGGTGGGCTATAGACTTGGGGGAAGGGGCTGGCCAACTTCGTCCGCCGGACTCGGAATGGGGCAAGACTTTGCGAGCGGCCTCCGCGTGCCAAAAATAGGCCGCGGGCACAGCCACGCCCAAAAATAACCGCCCGAAGGCCGGGGCGCCAAGTTCGTCGAGTGGAAAAATGGCCAAAAAACGGGTGGGCTATAGCCTTCGGGGGAGGGGCTGGCCAACTTCGTCCGCCGGACTCGGAATGGGGCGAGACTTTGCGAGCGGCCTCCGCGTGATAAAACTAGGCTACGGGCACAGCCGCGCTCAAAAATAACCCCCCGAAGGTCGGCGCGCCCAAACCCCCCAGCGGAAAAATGGCCAAAAAATGGGTGGGCTATAGCTTAGGGGGGAGGGGCTGGCCCACTTCGTCCGCCGGACTCGGAATGGGGCGAGACTTTGCGAGCGGCTTCCGCGTGCCAAAAATACGCCACGGGCACAGCCGCGCCCAAAAATAACCCCCCGAAGGCCGGGCCGCCAAGTTCGTCCAGCGGAAAAATGGCCAAAAAACGGGTCGGCTATAGCCTTGGGGGGAGGGGTTGGCCCACTTCGTCCGCCGGACTCGGAATGGGGCGAGACTTTGCGAGCGGCCTCCGCGTGCCAAAAATAGGCCGCGGACACAGCCGCGCCCAAAAATAACCCCCCGAAGGTCGGCACGCCCAAACCCCCCAGCGGAAAAATGGCCAAAAAACGGGTGGGCTATAGCTTTGGGGGGAGGGGCTGGCCCACTTCGTCCGCCGGACTCGGAATGGGGCGAGACTTTGCGAGTGGCTTCCGCGTGCCAAAAATAGGCCGCAGGCACAGCCGCCCCCAAAAATAACCACCGAAGGCAGGCGCAGGAGTTCGTCAAAGTGAAAAAATGGCCAAGCAGGTGGGCTATAGCCTTGGGGAAGCGGCTTCTAGCCAACCCGTCCGCGGACTTCGGAATGGCGAGACTTCTGAGGGCCTCCGTGTGCCAAAAATAGACCGCAGGCACAGCCGCTCCCAAAAATAACTGCCCGAAGGCCGGGGCGCCAAGTTCGTCTAGCGGAAAAAGGCCACAAAAACGGGTGGGCTAAAGCGTTGGGGGGTGGGGCTGGCCAACTTCGTCCGCCGGCACAGCCACGCCCAAAATTAACCGCCCAAAGGCTGGGGCGCCAAGTTCGTCCAGCGGAAAAATGCCACAAAAACGGGTGGGCTATAGCCTTGGGGGGTGGGGCTGGCCCACTTCGTCCGCCGGACTCGGAATGGCGCGAGACTTTGCGAGGGGCCTCCGTGTGCCAAAAATAGGCCGCGGGCACAGCCACATTAAAAAATAACCGCCCGAATGCCGGGGTGCCAAGTTCGTCCAGCGGAAAAAGGCCACAAAAACGGGTGGGCTATAGCCTTGGGGGGTGGGGCTGGCCCACTTCGTCCGCCGGACTCGGAATGGCGCGTGACTTTGCGAGGGGCCTCCGTGTGCCAACAATAGGCCGCGGGCACAGCCGCGCCCAAAAATAACCGCCCAACGGCCGGGGCGCCTAGTTCGTCCAGCGGAAAAAGGCCACAAAAACGGGTGGGCTATAGCCTTGGGGGGTGGGGCTGGCCAACTACGTCCGCTGGACTCGGAATGGCGCGAGAATTTGCGAGCGGCCTCCGCGTGCCAAAAATAGGCCGCCGGCACAGCCGCGCCAAAAATAACCGCCCGAAGGCCGGGGCGCCAAGTTCGTCCAGCGGAAAAATGGCCAAAAAACGGGTGGGCTATAGCCTTGGGGGGAGGGGCTGGCCAACTTCGTCCGCCGGACTCGGAATGGGGCGAGACTTTGCGGGCGGCCTCCGCATGATAAAAATAGGCCGCGGGCACAGCCGCGCCCGAAAATAATCCCCCGAAGGTCGGCGCGCCCAAACCCCCCAGCGTAAAAATGGCAAAAAAACGGGTGGGCTATAGCCTTGGGGGGAGGGGCTGGTCAACTTCGTCCGCCGGACTCGGAATGGGGTGAGACTTTGCGACCGGCCTCCGCGTGCGAAAAATAGGCCGCGGGCACAGCCGCGCCCAAAAATAACTGCCCGAAGGCTGGGGCGCCAAGTTCGTCCAGCGGAAAAATGGCCAAAAAACGGGTGGGCTATAGACTTGGGGGAAGGGGCTGGCCAACTTCGTCCGCCGGACTCGGAATGGGGCAAGACTTTGCGAGCGGCCTCCGCGTGCCAAAAATAGGCCGCGGGCACAGCCACGCCCAAAAATAACCGCCCGAAGGCCGGGGCGCCAAGTTCGTCGAGTGGAAAAATGGCCAAAAAACGGGTGGGCTATAGCCTTCGGGGGAGGGGCTGGCCAACTTCGTCCGCCGGACTCGGAATGGGGCGAGACTTTGCGAGCGGCCTCCGCGTGATAAAACTAGGCTACGGGCACAGCCGCGCTCAAAAATAACCCCCCGAAGGTCGGCGCGCCCAAACCCCCCAGCGGAAAAATGGCCAAAAAATGGGTGGGCTATAGCTTAGGGGAGGGCTGGCCACCGTCCGCCCGGACTTCGGAATGGGGCGAGACTTTGCAGCGGCTTCAGCGTGCCAAAAATACGCCACGGGCACAGCTTGGCGCCCAAAAATAACCCCCGAAGGCGGGCGCCAAGTTCGTCCAGCGGAAAAATGGCCAAAAGCGGGTGGGCTATAGCCTTGGGGGAGGGGTTGGCCAACTTCGTCCGCGGACTCGGAATGGGGCGAGACTTTGCAGCGGCCTTCGCATGCCAAAAATAGGCCGCGGACACAGCCGCGCCCAAAAATAACCCCCCGAAGGTCGGCACGCCCAGACCCCCCGGCGGAAAGGTGGCCAGAAAACGGGTGGGCTATAGCTTTGGGGGAGGGCTGGCGCCCACTCGTCCGGGCGGACTCGGAATGGGGCGAGACTTTGCGAGTGGCTTCGTCCGCCGGCGTGCAAAAATAGGCCGCGGACACAGCCGCCCCGAAGGTCGGTGCACGCCCAAAAAATAACGGACTCGGAATGGGGCGAGACTTTGCGAGTGGCTTCCCGAAGGCCGGGCACCCGCCCAAAAATAACCCCAAGTTCAAGTTCGTCCAGCGGAAAAATGGCCAAAAAACGGGTGGGCTATAGCTTTGGGGGGAGGGGCTGGCCCACTTCGTCCGCCGGACTCGGAATGGGACGAGCCTTTGCGAGCGGCTTCCGTGTGCCAAAAATAGGCCACGGGCACAGCCGCGTCCAAAAATAACCCCCCGAAGGCCGGGCCGCCAAGTTCGTCCAGCGGAAAAATGGCCAAAAAACGGGTCGGCTATAGCCTTGGGGGGAGGGGTTGGCCAACTTCGTCCGCCGGACTCGGAATGGGGCGAGACTTTGCGAGCAGCCTCCGCCTACCAAAAATAGGCCGCGGCCACAGCCGCGCCCAAAAATAACCCCCCGAAGGTCGGGGCGCCAAGTTCGTCCAGCGGAAAAATGGCCAAAAAACGGGTGGGCTATAGCCTTGGGGGGAGGGGCTGGCTAACTTCGTCCGCCGTACTCGGAATGGGGCGAGACTTTCCGAGCGGCCTCCGCGTGCCAAAAATAGGCCGCGGTCACAGCCGCGCCCAAAAATAACCCCCCGAAGGTCGGCGCGCCCAAACCCCCCAGCGGAAAAATGGCCAAAAAACGGGTGGGCTATAGCTTTTGGGGGAGGGGCTGGCCCACTTCGTCCGCCGGACTCGGAATGGGGCGAGACTTTGCGAGCGGCTTCCGCGTACCAAAAATAGGCCGCGGGCACAGCCGCGCCCAAAAATGACCCCCCGAAGGCCGGGCCGCCAAGTTCGTCCAGCGGAAAAATGGCCAAAAAACGGGTCGGCTATAGCCTTGGGGGGAGGGGTTGGCCAACTTCGTCCGCCGGACTCGGAATGGGGCGAGACTTTGCGAGCGGCTCCGCGTGCCAAAAATAGGCCGCGGGCACAGCCGCGCCCAAAAATAACCCTCCAAGGTCGGCGCGCCCAAACACCCCAGCGGAAAAATGGCCAAAAAACGGGTGGGCTATAGACTTGGGGGGAGGGGCTTGGCAACTTCGTCCGCCGGACTCGGAATGGGCCGAGACCTTGCGAGCGGGTTCTACGTGCCAAAAATAGGCCGTGGGCACAGCCGTACCCAAAAATAACCGCCCCAAGGCCGGGGCGCCAAGTTCATCCAGCGGAAAAATGGTCAAAAAACAGGTGGGCTATAGCCTTGAGGGGAGGGGTTGGCCAACTTTGTCCGCCGGACTCGGAATGGGACGAGACTTTGCGAGCGGCCTCCGCGTACCAAAAATAGGCCGCGGGCACAGCCGCGCCCAAAAATAACCACCCGAAGGCCGGGGCGCCATGTTCGTCCAGCGGAAAAATTGCCAAAAAACGGGTGGGCTATAGCCTTGGGGGGAGGGGCTGGCCAACTTCGTCCGCCGGACTCGGAATGGGGCGAGCCTTTGCGAGCAGCCTCCGCGTGCCAAAAATAGACCACGCGCACAGCCGCGCCCAAAAATAACCCCCCGAAGGCCGGGGTGCCAAGTTCGTCCAGCGGAAAAATGGCCAAAAAACGGGTGGGATATAGCCTTGGGGGGAGGGGCTGGCCAACTTCGTCCGCCGGACTCGGAATGGCGCGAGACTTTACGAGGTGCCTCCGTGTGCCAAAAATAGGCCGCGGGCACAGCCGCGCCCAAAAATACCCGCCCGAAGACCGCGGCGCCAAGTTCGTCCAGCGGAAAAAGGCCGCAAAAACGGGTGGGCTATAGCCTTGGGGGGTGGGGCTGGCCAACTTCGTCCGCCGGACTCGGAATGGTGCGAGACTTTGCGAGACACCTCCGTGTGAAAAACATAGGCCGCGGGCAAAGCCGCGCCCAAAAATACCCGCCCGAAGGCTGCGGCGCCGAGTTCGTCCAGCGGGAAAAGGCCACAAAAACGGGTGGGCTATAGCCTTGGGGGGTGGGGCTGGCCAACTTCGTCCGCCGGACTCGGAATGGCGCAAGACTTTGCGAGGCACCTCCGTGTACCAAAAATAGGCCGCGGGCACAGGCGCGCCCAAAAACACCCGTCCGAAGTCCGCGGCGCCAAGTTCGTCCAGCGGAAAAAGGCCACAAATACGGGTGGGCTATAGCCTTGGGGGGTGGGGATGGCCAACTTCGTCCGCCGGACTCGGAATGGCGCGAGACTTTGCGAAGCGCCTCCGTGAGCCAAAAATAGGCCGCGGGCACAGCCGCCCCCAAAAACACCCGCCCGAAGGCCGCGGCGCCAAGTTCGTCCTGCGGAAAAAGGCCACAAAAACGGGTGGGCTATAGCCTTGAGGGGTGGGGCTGGCCAACTTCGTCCGCCGGACTCGGAATGGCTCGAGACTTTGCGAGGCGCCTCCGTGTGCCAAAATTATGCCGCGGGCACAGCCGCGCCCAAAAATACCAGCCCAAAGGCCGCGGCGCCAAGTTCTTCCAGCGGAAAAAGGCCACAAAAACGGGTGGGCTATAGCCTTGGGGGATGGGGCTGGCCAACTTCGTCCGCCGGACTCGGAATGGTGCGAGACTTTGCGAGGCGCCTTTGTGTGCCAAAAATAGGCCGCGGGCACAGCCGCGCCCAAAAATACCCACCCGAAGGCCGCGGCGCCAAGTTCGTCCAGCGGAAAAAGGCCACAAAAACGGGTGGGCTATAGCCTTGGGGGGTGGGGCTGGCCAACTTCGTCCGCCGGACTCGGAATGGCGCAAGACTTTGCGAGGCGCCTCCGTGTGCCAAAAATAGGCCACGGGCACAGCTGCACCCAAAAATACCCACCCGAAGGCCGCGGCGCCAAGTTCGTCCTGCGGAAAAAGGCCAGAAAAACGGGTGGGCTATAGCCTTGGGGGGTGGGGCTGGCCAACTTCGTCCGCCGGACTCGGAATGGCGCGAGACTTTGCGAGGAACCTCTGTGTGCCAAAAATAGGTCGCGGACACAGCCATGTCCAAAAATACCCGCCCGAAGGCCGCGGCGCCAAGTTCGTCCAGCGGAAAAAGGCCGCAAAAACCGGTGGGCGATAGCCTTGGGGGGTGAGGCTGGCCAACTTAGTCCGCCGGACTCGGAATGGCGCGGGACTTTGCGAGGAACCTCCGTGTGCCAAAAATAGGTCGCGGACACAGCCATGTCCAAAAATACCCGCCTGAAGGCCGCGGCGCCAAGTTCGTCCAGCGGAAAAAGGCCACAAAAACGGGTGGGCTATAGCCTTGGGGGGTGGGGCTGGCCAACTTCGTCCGCCGGACTCGGAATGGCGCGAGACGTTGCGAGGCGCCTCCGTGTGCCAAAAATAGGCCGCGGGTACAGCCGCACCAAAAAAAACCCACCCGAAGGCCGCATTGCCAAGTTCGTCCAGCGGAAAAAGGCCACAAAAACGGGTGGGCTATAGCCTTGGGGGGTGGGGCTGGCCAACTTCGTCCGCCGGACTCGGAATGGCGCGAGACTTTGTGAGGTGCCTCCGTCTGCCAAAACTATGCCACGGGGACAGCCGCGCCCAAAAATATCCCGCCCGAAGGCCGCGGCGCCAAGTTCGTCCAGCGGAAAAAGGCCACAAAAACGGGTGGGCTATAGCCTTGGGGGGTGGGGCTGGCCAACTTCGTCCGCCGGACTCGGAATGGCGCGAGACTTTGCGAGGAACTTCCGTGTGCCAAAAATAGGTCGCGGACACAGCCATGTCCAAAAATACCCGCCCGAAGGCCGCGGCGCCAAGTTCGTCCAGCGGAAAAAGGCCGCAAAAACCGGTGGGCGATAGCCTTGGGGGGTGAGGCTGGCCAACTTAGTCCGCCGGACTCGGAATGGCGCGGGACTTTGCGAGGAACCTCCGTGTGCCAAAAATAGGTCCCGGGCACAGCCATGTCCAAAAATACCCGCCCGAAGGCCGCGGCGCCAAGTTCGTCCAGCGGAAAAAGGCCACAAAAACGGGTGGGCTATAGCCTTGGGGGATGGGGCTGGCCAACTTCGTCCGCCGGACTCGGAATGGCGCGAGACTTTGCGAGGCGCCTTTGTGTGCCAAAAATAGGCCGCGGGCACAGCCGCCCCCAAAAATACCCACCCGAAGGCCGCGGCGCCAAGTTCGTCCAGCGGAAAAAGGCCACAAAAACGGGTGGGCTATAGCCTTGGGGGGTGGGGCTGGCCAACTTCGTCCGCCGGACTCGGAATGGCGCAAGACTTTGCGAGGCGCCTCCGTGTGCCAAAAATAGGCCGCGGGCACAGCTGCACCCAAAAATACCCACCCGAAGGCCGCGGCGCCAAGTTCGTCCTGCGGAAAAAGGCCAGAAAAACGGGTGGGCTATAGCCTTGGGGGGTGGGGCTGGCCAACTTCGTCCGCCGGACTCGGAATGGCGCGAGACTTTGCGAGGAACCTCCGTGTGCCAAAAATAGGTCGCGGACACAGCCGTGCCCAAAAATACCCACCCGAAGGCCGCGGCGCCAAGTTCGTCCAGCGGAAAAAGGCCACAAAAACGGGTGGGCTATAGCCCTGGGGGGTGGGGCGTGCCAAGTTCGTCCGCCAGACTAGGAATGGGGCAGGGCTTTGCGAGCAGCCTTCGTGTGCAAAAAATAGGCCGCGGGCACAGCCATGCCCAAAACTAGCCGCCCGAAGGCAGGGGCGCCAAGTTCGTCCTCCGGAAAAAGGCCACAAAAACGGTTGGGCTATCGCCTTGGGGGGTGGAGCTGGCCATGTTCGTCCGCCGGACTCGGAATGGGACGAGACTTTGTGAGTGGCCTCCGTGTGCCAACAATAGGCAGCGGGCTCAACCGCACCCAAAAATACCCGCCCGAAGGCCGGGGCGCCAAGTTCGTCCAACGGAAAAAGGCCACAAAAACGGGTGGGCTATAGCCTTGTGGGGTGGGGCTGGCCGACTTCGTCCGCCGGACTCGGAATGGGGCTAGACTTTGCGAGCGGCCTCCGTGTGCAAAAAATAAGCCACAGGCACAGCCTCGCACAAAAATAACCGCCCGAAGTCAGGGGCGCGAAGTTCGTCAAGCGGAAAAAGGCCGCAAAAACGGGTGGGCATAGGCTTGGGGGCTAGGGCGGGCCAAGTTCGTCCGCCGGACTCGGAATGGGACGAGACTTTGCGAGCGGCCTCAGTGTGCCAAAAAATAGACCATGGGCACAGCCGCGCCGAAAAATAACCGACCGAAGGCCGGGGCGCCGAGTTCGTCCAGCGGAAAAAGGCCACAAAAACGGGTGGGCTATAGGCTTGGGGGGTGGGGCTGGTCAAGTTCGTCCGCCGGACTCGGAATGGGAGGAGACATTGCGAGCGGCCTCCGTGTGCCATAAATAGGCCCCGGGCACAGCCCCGCCCAAAAATAACCGCCCGAAGGCCGGGGTGCGAAGTTCGTCCAGCGGAAAAAGGCCACAAAAACGGGTGGGCTATAGCCTTGGGGGGTGGGGCTGGCCAGGTTTGTCCGCCGGACTCGGAGTGGGGTGAGACATTGTGAGCGGCCTCCGAGTGCCAAAAATAGGCCAATGGCACAGCCGTGCCGAAAAATAACCGACCAAAGGCCGGGGCGCCGAGTTCGTCCAGCGGAAAAAGGCCACAAAAATGGGTGGGCTATAGGCTTGGGGGGTGGGGCTGGTCAAGTTCGTCCGCCGGACTCAGAATGGGAGGAGACATTGCGAGTGGCCTCCGTGTGCCATAAATAGGCCGCGGGCACAGCCCCGCCCAAAAATAACCGCCCGAAGGCCGGGGTGCGAAGTTCGTCCAGCGGAAAAAGGCCACTAAAACGGGTGGGCTATAGCCTTGGGGGGTGGGGCTGGCCAAGTTCGTCCGCCGGACTCGGAGTGGGGTGAGACATTGCGAGTGGCCTCCGAGTGCCAAAAATAGGCCATGGGCACAGCCGCGCCGAAAAATAACCGACCAAAGGCCGGGGCGCCGAGTTCGTCCAGCGGAAAAAGGCCACAAAAACGGGTGGGCTATAGGCTTGGGGGGTGGGGCTGGTCAAGTTCGTCCGCCGGACTCGGAATGGGAGGAGACAGTGCGAGCGGCCTCCGTGTGCCATAAATAGGCCGCGGGCACAGCCCCGCCCAAAAATAACCGCCCGAAGGCCGGGGTACAAAGTTCGTCCAGCGGAAAAAGGCCACAAAAACGGGTGGGCTATAGCCTTAGGGGGTGGGGCTTGCCAATTTCGTCCGCCGGATTCGGAATGGGGCAAGACTTTACGCACGGCCTCCGTGTGCCAAAAATAGGCCGCGGGCACAGCCACGCCCAAAAATAACCGCCCGAAGGCCGGGGCGCCAAGTTCCTCCAGCGGAAAAAGGCCCCAAAAACAGGTGGGCTACAGACTTGGGGGGTGGGGCTGGCCAAGATCATCCTCCGGACTCGGAATGGGACGTGACTTTGCGAGCAGCCTCTGTGTGGTAAAAATAGGCCGCGGCACAGCTGCGCCCAAAAATAACCGCCCGAAGGCCGGGGCGCCAAGTACGTCGAGCGGAAAAAGGCCACAAAAACGGGTGGGCTATAGCCTTGGGGGTTGGGGCTGGCCAAGTTCGTCCGCCGGACTCTGAATGGGGCGAGACTTTGCGAACAGCCTCCGGGTGCCAAAAATAGGCCGCGGGCACAGCCACGCCCAAAAATAACCGCCCGAAGGTCGGGGCGCCAAGTTCGTCCAGCGGAAAAAGGCCACAAAAACGGGTGGGCTATAGCCTTGGGGGGTGGGACTGGCCAAGTTCGTCCGCCGGACTCGGAATGGGGCGAAACTTTGTGAGCGGCGTCCATGTGCCAAAAATAGGCCTCGGGACAGCCGCGTCAAAAAATAACCGCACGAAGGCCGGGGCGCCAAGTTCGTCCAGCGGAAAAAAGGCAACAAAAACGGGTGGGCTATAGCCTTGGGGGGTGGGACTGGCCAAGTTCGTCTGCCGGACTCGGAATGGGGCGAGACTTTGTGAGCGGCTTCCGTGTGCCAAAAATAGGCCACGGGACAGCCGCGCCCAAAAATAACCGTCCAAAGGCCGGGGCGCCAAGTTCGTCCAGCGGAAAAAGGCCACAAAAACGGGTGGGCTATAGCCTTGGGGGGTGGGACTGGCCAAGTTCGTCCGCCGGACTCGGAATGGGGCTAAACTTTGTGAGCGGCGTCCGTGTGCCAAAAATAGGCCTCGGGACAGCCGCGTCAAAAAATAACCGCACGAAGGCCGGGGCGCCAAGTTCGTCCAGCGGAAAAAAGGCAACAAAAACGGGTGGGCTATAGCCTTGGGGGGTGGGACTGGCCAAGTTCGTCTGCCGGACTCGGAATGGGGCGAGACTTTGTGAGCGGCTTCCGTGTGCCAAAAATAGGCCACGGGACAGCCGCGCCCAAAAATAACCGTCCAAAGGCCGGGGCGCCAAGTTCGTCCAGCGGAAAAAGGCCACAAAAACGGGTGGGCTATAGCCTTGGGGGGTGGGACTGGCCAAGTTTGTCCGCCGGACTCGGAATGGGGCGAAACTTTGTGAGCGGCGTCCGTGTGCCAAAAATAGGCCTCGGGACAGCCGCGTCAAAAAATAACAGCACGAAGGCCGGGGCGCCAAGTTCGTCCAGCGGAAAAAAGGCAACAAAAACGGGTGGGCTATAGCCTTGGGGGGTGGGACTGGCCAAGTTCGTCCGCCGGACTCGGAATGGGACGAGACTTTGTGAGCGGCCTCCGAGTGCCAAAAATAGGCCGTGGGCACAGCAACGCCCAAAAATAACCGCCCGAAGACCGGGGCGCCAAGTTCCTCCAGCAGAAAAAGGCCCCAAAAACGGGTGGGCTACAGCCTTGGGGGGTGGGGCTGGCCAAGTTCATCCTCCGGACTCGGAATGGGACGAGACTTTGCGAGCGGTCTCCGTGTCCCAAAAATAGGCTATGGCACAGCCGCGCCCAAAAATAACCGCCCGAAGGCCGGGGCGCCAAGTTTCTCCAGCGGAAAAAGGGCCCAAAAACGGGTGGGCTACAGTTTTGGGGGGTGGGGCTGGCCAAGTTCGTCCACCGGACTAGGAATGGGACGAGACTTTCCGAGCGGACTCCGTGTCCCAAAAATAGGCCGTGGGCACAGCCGCGCCAAAAAATAACCGCCCGAAGGCTGGGGCGCCAAGTTCGTCCAGCGGAAAAAAGGCAACAAAAACGGGTGGGCTATAGCCTTGTGGGGTGGGACTGGCCAAGTTCGTCCGCCGGACTCGGAATGGGACGAGACTTTGCGAGCGGCCTCCGAGTGCCAAAAATAGGCCGTGGGCACAGCAACGCCCAAAAATAACCGCCCGAAGACCGGGGCGCCAAGTTCCTCCAGCAGAAAAAGGCCCCAAAAATGGGTGGGCTACAGCCTTGGGGGGTGGGGCTGGCCAAGTTCATCCTCCGGACTCGGAATGGGGCGAGACTTTGTGAGCGGCATCCGTGTGACAAAAATAGGCTGCAGGCATAGCCGTGCCCAAAAGTAACCGCTCGAAGGCCAGGCGCCAAGTTCGTCCAGCGGAAAAAGGCCACAAAAACAGGTGGGCTATAGCCTTGGGGGGTGGGGCTGGACAAGTTCGTCCGCCGGACTCGTAATGGGATGAGACTTTCCGAGCGGCCTCCGTGTGCAAAAAATAGGCCGTGGGCACAGCCGTACCCAAAAGTAACCGTTCGAAGGCCAGGGCGCCAAGTTCGTCCAGCGGAAAAAGGCCACAAAAACAGGTGGGCTATAGCCTTGGGGGGTGGGGCTGGACAAGTTCGTCCGCCGGACTCGGAATGGGATGAGACATTCCGAACGGCCTCGGTGTGCAAAAAATAGGCCGTGGGCACAGCCGTACCCAAAAATAACCGCCCGAAGACCGGGGCGACAAGTTCGTACAGCGGAAAAAGGCCACAAAAATGGGTGGGCTATAGCGTTGGGGGGCGGGGCTGGCCAAGTTTGTCCGCCGGACTCCGAATGGGGCGAGACTTTGCGAGCATCCTCTGTGTGCCAAAAATAGGCCGCGGGCACAGCCGCGAACAAAAATAACCGCCCGAAGGCCGGGGCGCCAAATTCCTGCAGCGGAAAAAGGCCACAAAAACGGGTGGGCTATAGCCTTGGGGGGTGGGACTGGCCAAGTTTGTCCGCCGGACTCGGAACGGGGAGAGACTTTGCGAGCAGCCTCCGTGTACCAAAAATAGGCCGCGCGCACATCCGCGAACAAAAATAACCGCCCGAAGGCCGGCGCGCCAAGTTCGTCCAGTGGAAAAAGGCCACAAAAACGGGTGGGCTATAGCCTTGGGGGGTGGGGCTGGCCAAGTTCCTCCGCCGGACTCTGAATGGGGCGAGACTTTGCGAGCGGCCTCCGTGTGCCAAAAATAGGCCGCGGGCACAGCCACGCCCAAAAATAACTGCCCGAAGGACGGGGCGCCAAGTACCTCCAGCGGAAAAAGGCCACAAAAACGGGTGGGCTATAGCCTTGGGGGGTGGGGCTGGCCAAGTTCGTCCGCCGGACTCTGAATCGGGCGAGACTTTGCGAGCAGCCTCCGTGTGCCAAAAATAGGCCGCGGGCACAGCCGCGCCCAAAAATAACCGCCCGCATGCTGGGGCGCCAAGTACGTCCTACGGAAAAAGGCCACAAAAACGGGTGGGCTATAGCTTGGGGGGTGGGGCTGGCCAAGTTCGTCCGCCGGACTCTGAATGGGACGAGACTTTGCGAGTGGCCTCCGTGTGCCAAAAATAGGCTGCGGACACAGCCTCGCCCAAAAATAACCCCCCGAAGGCCTGGGGGCCAATTTAGTCCCGCGGAAAAAGGCCCCAAAAACGGGTGGGCTACAGCCTTGGGGGGTGGGGCTGGCCAAGTTCGTCCGCCGGACTCGGAATTGGACGAGATTTTGCGAGCGGTCTCCGTGCCCCAAAAATAGGCTGTGGACACAGCCGCGCCCAAAAATAACCGTCCGAAGGCCGGGACGCCAAGTTTCTCCAGCGGAAAAAGGGCCCAAAAACGGGTGGGCTACAGTTTTGGGGGGTGGGGCTGGCCAAGTTCGTCCACCGGACTAGGAATGGGACGAGACTTTCCGAGCGGACTCCGTGTCCCAAAAATAGGCCGTGGGCGCAGCCGCGCCAAAAACTAACCGCCCGAAGGCCGGGGCACCAAGTTCGTCCAGCGGAAAAAGGCCACAAAAACGGGTGGGCTATAGCCTTGTGGGGTGGGACAGGCCAAGTTTGTCCGCCGTACTCGGAATGGGGCGAGTCCTTGCTTGCAACCTCCGTGTGCCAAAAATAGGCCGCGGGCACAGCCGCGAACAAAAATAACCGCCCGAAGGCCGGGGCGCCAAGTTCCTCCAGCGGAAAAAGGCTCCAAAAACGGGTGGGTTGCAGCCTTGGGGGGTGGGGCTGGCCAAGTTCGTCCGCCGGACTGGGAATGGGACGAGACTTTGTGACCGGCCTCCGTGTCCCAAAAATAGGCCGTGGGCATAGCCGCGCCCAAAAATAACCACCCGAAGACCGGGGCGCCAAGTTCGTACAGCGGAAAAAGGCCACAAAAACGGGTGGGCTATAGCCTTGGGGGGTGGGACAGGCCAAGTTTGACCGACGGACTCGGAACGGGGAGAGACTTTGCGAGCAGCCTCCGTGTGCCAAAAATAGGCCGCGCGCACAGCCACGAACAAAAATAACCGCCCGAAGGCCGGGGCGCCAAGTTCGTCCAGCGGAAAAAGGCCACAAAATCGGGTGGGCTATAGCCTTGGGTGGTGGGGCTGGCCAAGTTCGTCCGCAGGACTCGGAATGCGGCGAGACATTGTGAGCGGTATCCGTGTGCCAAAAATAGGCTGCAGGCATAGCCGTGCCCAAAAGTAACCGCTCGAAGGCCAGGGCGCCAAGTTCGTCCAGCGGAAAAAGGCCACAAAAACAGGTGGGCTATAGCCTTGGGGGGTGGGGCTGGACAAGTTCGTCCGCCGGACTCGTAATGGGATGAGACTTTCCGAGCGGCCTCCGTGTGCAAAAAATAGGCCGTGGGCACAGCCGTACCCAAAAATAACCGCCCGAAGACCGGGGCGACAAGTTCGTACAGCGGAAAAAGGCCACAAAAATGGGTGGGTATAGCGTTGGGGGGTGGGGCTGGCCAAGTTTGTCCGCCGGACTCTGAATGGGGCGAGACTTTGCGAGCATCCTCCGTGTGCCAAAAATAGGCCGCGGACACAGCCGCGCCCAAAAATAACAGCCCGAAGGCGGGGCCGCCAAGTTCGTCCAGCGGAAAAAGGCCACAAAAACGGGTGGGCTATGGCCTAGGGGGGTGGGGCTGGCCAAGTTCGTCCGCCGGACGCGGAATGGGGTGAGACTTTGCGAGCGGCCTCCGTGTGCCAAAAATAGGCCGGGGTCACAGCCGCGTCCGAAAATAACTGCCCGAAGGCCGGGGCGCCAAGTTCATCCAGTGGAAAAAGGGCACAAAAATGGTGGGCAATAGCCATGGGGTGTGGGGCCGGCCAAGTTCGTGCGCCGGACTCAGAATGGGATGAGACTTTGCGAGCGGCCACCTTGTGCCAAAAACAGGCCGCGGGCACAGCCGTAAAGAAAAAAAACCGCCCCAAGGCCGGGGTGCCAAGTTCGTCTAGCGGAAAAAGGCCACAAAAACGGGTGGGCTATAGCCTTGGGGGGTGGGGCTGGCCAAGTTCTTCCGCCGGACTCGGAATGGGTCGAGACTTTGCGAGCATCCTTTGTGTGGAAAACATAGGCCGCGGGCACAGCCGCGCCCAAAAATAACTGCCCGAAGGCCGGGGCGGCAAGTGCGTCCAGTGGAAAAAGGCCACAAAAACGGGTGGGCTGTAGCCTTGGGGGGTGGGGCAGGCCAAGTTTGTCCGCCAGACTCCGAATGGGACAGGACTTTGCGAGCGGCCTCTGTTTACCAAAAATAGGCCGCGGGCACAGCCGCGAAGAAAAATAACCGCCCCAAGGCCGGGGTGCCAAGTTCATCGATCGAAAAATGGCCACAAAAACGGGTGGGCTATAGCCTTGGGGGTTGGGGCTGGCCAAGTTCGTCCGCTGGACTCGGAATGGGGCGAGACTTTAAAAACAGCCTCCGTGTGCCAAAAATAGGCCGCGGGCACAGCCGCGCCCAAAAATAACAGCCCGAAGGCGGGGGCGCCAAGTTCGTCCAGCGGAAAAAGGCCACAAAATCGGGTGGGCTATAGCCTTGGGGGGTGGGGCTGGCCAAGTTCGTCCGCCGGACTCGGAATGGGGCGAGACTTTGCGAGCGGCCTCCGTGTGAAAAACAATAGGCCGCGGGCACAGCCGCGCCCAAAAATAACCGCCCGAAGGCCGGGGCGCCAAGTTAGTCCAGTTGAAAAAGGCCACAAAAACGGGTGGGCTATAGCCTTGGGGGGTGGGGCTGGCCAAGTTCTTCCGCCGGACTCGGAATGGGGCGAGACTTTGCGAGCGTCCTATGTGTGGAAACAATAGGCCGCGGGCACAGCCGCGCCCAAAAATAACTGCCCGAAGGCCGGGGCGGCAAGTGCGTCCAGCGGAAAAAGGCCACAAAAACGGGTGGGCTGTAGCCTTGGGGGGTGGGGCTGGCCAAGTTCGTCCGCCGGACCCGGAATGGGACCAGCTTTGCGAGCGGCCTCCGTTTACCAAAAATAGGCCGCGGATACAGCCGTGCTGAAAAATAACCGCCCGACGGCCGGGGTGCCAAGTTCGTCCAGCGGAAAAGGGCCACAAAAACGGGTGGGCTATAGCCTTGGGGGGTGGGGCTGGCCAAGTACGTCCGCTGGACTCGGAATGGGGCGAGACTTTGCGAGTGGCCTCCATGTGCCAAAAATAGGCCGCGGAATCGGCCGCGCCCAAAAATAAATGCCCGAAGTCCGGGGCGCCAAGTTCGTCCAGCGGAAAAAGGCCACAAAAACGGGTGGGCTATAGCCTTGCGGTATGGGGCGGTCCAAGTTCGTCCGCCGGACTCGGAATGGGGTGAGACATTGCGAGCGGCCCCCGTGTGCCAAAAATAGGCCGCAGGCACAGCCACGTCCAAAAGTAAATGCCCGAAGGCCGGGTCGCCAAGTTCGTCCAGCGGAAAAAGGCCACAAAAACGGGTGGGCTATAGCCTTGGGGGGTGTGCATGGCCAAGTTCGTCCGCCGGACTCGGAATGGGATGAGACTTTACAGGTGGCCTCTGTGTGCCAACAATAGGCAGTGGGCACAGCCGCGCCCAAAAATAACTGCCCGAATGCTGGGGCGCCAAATTCGTCCAGCGGAAAAAGGCCAAAAAAACGGGTGGGATATAGCCTTGGGGGCTGGGGCTGGCCAAGTTTGTCCGCCGGACTCAGAATGGGGCGGGACTTTGCGAGCAGCCTTCGTGTGCCAAAAATAAGGCGCGGGCACTTCCGCGCACAAAAATAATTGCCCAAAGGTTGGGTTGCCAGGTTCGTCCAGCGGAAAAAGGCCATAAAATGGGTAGGCTTTAGCCTTGGGGGGTGGGGCTGGCCAAGTTCGTCCACCGGACTCGGAATGGGACGAGACTTTACGAGCGGCCCCCGTGTGCCAAAAATAGGCCGCGGGCACAGCCGCGCACAAAAATAACCGCCCGAAGGCCGGGGCCCCAAGTTCGTCCAGCGGAAGAAGGCCACAAAAACGGGTGGGCTACAACCTTGGGGGCTGGGGCTGGCGAAGTTCGTCCGCCGGGCACGAAATGGGACGAGACTTTGCGAGCGGCCTCCGTGTGCCATAAATAGGCCGCGGAAGCAGCAGCGCCCAAAAATAACTGCCCGATGTTCAGGGCGCCAAGTTCGTCCAGCGAAAAAAGGCCACAAAAACGGGTGGGCTATAGCCTTGGGCGGTGGGCACAGCCAAGTTCGTCCGCCCGGACTCGGAATGGGACGAGACTTTGCGAGCGGACTCCGTGTGGCAAAAATAGGCCGCGGCTACAGCCGTGCCGAAAATTAACCGCCCGAAGGCCGGGGCGCCAAGTTCGTCCAGCGGAAAAAGGCCACAAAAACGGGTGGGCTATAGCCTAGAGGTGTGGGGCAGGCCAAGTTCGTCCGCCGGACTCGGAATGGGGCGAGACTTTGCTAGCTGCCTCTGTGCGCCAAAACTAGGCCGCGGGCACATCCGGGCCAAAACAAAACCACCCGAAGGCCGGGGCGCCAAGTTCGTCCAGCGGAAAAAGACCACAAAAACGGGTGGGCTATAGCCTTGGGGGGTGGGGCTGGGCAAGTTTGTTCGCCGGAATCAGAATGTGGCGAGACTTTGCGAGCGGCCTCGTTGTGCCAAAAATTGGCCGCGGGTACAGCCGAACCCAAAAATAACCGCCTGAAGGCCGGGGCACCATGTTCGTCCAGCGGAAAAAGGCCACAAAAACGGGTGGGCTATAGCCTAGGGGGGTGGGGCTGGCCAAGTTCGTCCGCCGGACTCGGAATGGGATGAGACTTTGTGAGTGACCTCCGTGTGCCAAAAATAGGCCGCGGGCAGAGCCGTACGCAAAACTAGTCGCCCGAAGGCCGGGGCACCAAGTTCGTCCAGCGGAAAAAGGCCACAAAAACGGGTGGGCTATAGCCTTGGGGAGTGGGGCTGGACAAGTTCGACCGCAGGACTCGGAATGGGACGAGACTTTGCGAGTGGCCTCTGTGTGCCCAAAATAGGCCGCAGGCACAGCCGCGCCCAAAAATAACCGACCGAAGGCCGGGGTGCCAAGTTCGTCCAGCGGAAAAAGGCCACAAAAACGGGTGGGCTATAGCCTTGGGGGGTGGGGCTGGCCTAGTTCGTCCGCCGGACTAAGTATGGGGTGAGACTTTGAGAGCGGCCTCCGTGTGCCAAACATAGGCCACGGGCACAGCCGCGCCCAAAAATAACCGCCCGAGGCTGGGGCGCCAAGTTCGTCCAGCGGAAAAAGGCCACAAAAACGGGTGTGCCTGAGGCCTTGGGGGGTGGGGCTGGCCAAGTTCGTCCGCCGGACTCAAAAGGGAGCAGCCTCCGTGTTCCAAAAATAGGCCGAGGTCACAGCGCGCCAAAAAATAACCGCGCGAAGGCCGGGGCGCAAGTTCGTCCAGCGGAAAAAGGCCACAAAAATGGGTGGGCTATAGCCCTGGGGGGTGGGGCTGGCCAAGTTCGTCCGCCGGACTCGGAGTGGGGCGAGGCTTTGCGAGCGGCCTCCGTGTGCCAAAAATAGGCCGCGGGCACAGCCGCGCTGAAAACTAACCGCCCGAAGGCCAGGGCGTCAAGTTCGTCCAGCGGAAAAAGCCACAAAAACGGGTGGGCTATAGCCTTGGGGGTATGGGCTGGCCAAGTTCGTCCGCCGGACTCGGAATGGAGCCAGACTTTGTGAGGGGCCTCCGTGTGCGAAAATTAGGTCGCGGGCACAACCGCGCCTAAAAATAATCGCCCGAAGGTCCGGTCCCCAAGTTCGTCCGCGGCATAAATGCCCAAAAGACGGGTGGGCTATAGCCTTGGGGGGAGGGGCTGCCCAAGTTCGTCCGCCGGACTCGGAATGGGGCCAGACTTTGCGAAGGGCCTTTGAGTGCCAAAAATAGTCTGCGGGCACAGACGCGCCCAAAAATAAGCGCACGAAGGTCCGGTCCCCATGTTCGTCCGCCGCAAAAATGCCCAAAAAATGGGTGGGCTATAGCCTTGGGGGGAGGGGCTGGGCAAGTTCGTCCGCCGGACTCGGAATGGGGCCAGACTTTGCGAGGGGCCTCCGTGAGCCAAAAATAGGATGCGGGCACAGCCGTACCCGAAGGTCCGGTCCCCAAGTTCGTCCCCCGCTAAAATGCCCGAAAAACGGGTGGGCTATAGCCTTGGGGAAGGGGCTTGCCAAGTTCGTCCGCCGGACTCCGAATGGGGCCAGACTTTGCGAGGGGCCTCCGTGTGCCAAAAATAGGACGCGGGCACAGCCGCGCCCAAAAATAAGCACCCGAAGGTACGGTTCGCAAGTTCGTCCGCGGTAAAAAAGCCCAAAAAACGGGTGGGCTATAGCCTTGGGGTTAGGGGCTGGCCAAGTTCGTCCGCCGGACTCGGAATGGGGCGAGACTTTGCGAGCGGCCTCCGTGTGAAAAACAATAGGCCGCGGGCACAGCCGCGCCCAAAAATAACCGCCCGAAGGCCGGGGCGCCAAGTTAGTCCAGTTGAAAAAGGCCACAAAAACGGGTGGGCTATAGCCTTGGGGGGTGGGGCTGGCCAAGTTCTTCCGCCGGACTCGGAATGGGGCGAGACTTTGCGAGCGTCCTATGTGTGGAAACAATAGGCCGCGGGCACAGCCGCGCCCAAAAATAACTGCCCGAAGGCCGGGGCGGCAAGTGCGTCCAGCGGAAAAAGGCCACAAAAACGGGTGGGCTGTAGCCTTGGGGGGTGGGGCTGGCCAAGTTCGTCCGCCGGACCCGGAATGGGACCAGCTTTGCGAGCGGCCTCCGTTTACCAAAAATAGGCCGCGGATACAGCCGTGCTGAAAAATAACCGCCCGACGGCCGGGGTGCCAAGTTCGTCCAGCGGAAAAGGGCCACAAAAACGGGTGGGCTATAGCCTTGGGGGGTGGGGCTGGCCAAGTACGTCCGCTGGACTCGGAATGGGGCGAGACTTTGCGAGTGGCCTCCATGTGCCAAAAATAGGCCGCGGAATCGGCCGCGCCCAAAAATAAATGCCCGAAGTCCGGGGCGCCAAGTTCGTCCAGCGGAAAAAGGCCACAAAAACGGGTGGGCTATAGCCTTGCGGTATGGGGCGGTCCAAGTTCGTCCGCCGGACTCGGAATGGGGTGAGACATTGCGAGCGGCCCCCGTGTGCCAAAAATAGGCCGCAGGCACAGCCACGTCCAAAAGTAAATGCCCGAAGGCCGGGTCGCCAAGTTCGTCCAGCGGAAAAAGGCCACAAAAACGGGTGGGCTATAGCCTTGGGGGGTGTGCATGGCCAAGTTCGTCCGCCGGACTCGGAATGGGATGAGACTTTACAGGTGGCCTCTGTGTGCCAACAATAGGCAGTGGGCACAGCCGCGCCCAAAAATAACTGCCCGAATGCTGGGGCGCCAAATTCGTCCAGCGGAAAAAGGCCAAAAAAACGGGTGGGATATAGCCTTGGGGGCTGGGGCTGGCCAAGTTTGTCCGCCGGACTCAGAATGGGGCGGGACTTTGCGAGCAGCCTTCGTGTGCCAAAAATAAGGCGCGGGCACTTCCGCGCACAAAAATAATTGCCCAAAGGTTGGGTTGCCAGGTTCGTCCAGCGGAAAAAGGCCATAAAATGGGTAGGCTTTAGCCTTGGGGGGTGGGGCTGGCCAAGTTCGTCCACCGGACTCGGAATGGGACGAGACTTTACGAGCGGCCCCCGTGTGCCAAAAATAGGCCGCGGGCACAGCCGCGCACAAAAATAACCGCCCGAAGGCCGGGGCCCCAAGTTCGTCCAGCGGAAGAAGGCCACAAAAACGGGTGGGCTACAACCTTGGGGGCTGGGGCTGGCGAAGTTCGTCCGCCGGGCACGAAATGGGACGAGACTTTGCGAGCGGCCTCCGTGTGCCATAAATAGGCCGCGGAAGCAGCAGCGCCCAAAAATAACTGCCCGATGTTCAGGGCGCCAAGTTCGTCCAGCGAAAAAAGGCCACAAAAACGGGTGGGCTATAGCCTTGGGCGGTGGGCCTGGCCAAGTTCGTCCGCCGGACTCGGAATGGGACGAGACTTTGCGAGCGGACTCCGTGTGGCAAAAATAGGCCGCGGCTACAGCCGTGCCGAAAATTAACCGCCCGAAGGCCGGGGCGCCAAGTTCGTCCAGCGGAAAAAGGCCACAAAAACGGGTGGGCTATAGCCTAGAGGTGTGGGGCAGGCCAAGTTCGTCCGCCGGACTCGGAATGGGGCGAGACTTTGCTAGCTGCCTCTGTGCGCCAAAACTAGGCCGCGGGCACATCCGGGCCAAAACAAAACCACCCGAAGGCCGGGGCGCCAAGTTCGTCCAGCGGAAAAAGACCACAAAAACGGGTGGGCTATAGCCTTGGGGGGTGGGGCTGGGCAAGTTTGTTCGCCGGAATCAGAATGTGGCGAGACTTTGCGAGCGGCCTCGTTGTGCCAAAAATTGGCCGCGGGCACAGCCGCGCCCAAAATAACCACCCGAAGGCCGGGCCGCCAAGTTCGACCAGCGGAAAAAGGCCACAAAAACGGGTGGGCTATAGCCTTGGGGGGTGGGGCTGGCCAAATTCGTCCGCCGGACTCGGAATGGGATGAGACTTTGCGAGCGGCCTCCGTGTGCCAAAAATAGTCCGCGGGCACAGCCGTGGCCAAAAATAACTGCACGAACGCCGGGGCGCCAAGTTCGTCCAGCGGAAAAAGGCCAGAAAAACGGGTGGGCTATAGCCTTCGGGGGTGGGGCTGGCCAAGTTCGTCCGCCGGACTTGGAATGGGACGAGACTTTGCGAGCGGCCTCCGTGCGCCAAAAATAGGCCGCCGGTACAGCCGTACATCAAAATAACCAACCGCAGGCCGGGGCGCCAAGTTCGTCAAGCGGAAAAAGGCCACAAAAACGGGTGGGCTATAGCCTTGGGGGGTGGGGCAGGCCAAGTTCGTCCGCCGCACTCGGAATGGGACGCGACTTTGCGAGCAGCCTCCGTGTGCCAAAAATAGGCCGCGGGCACAGCCGCGGACAAAAATAACCGCCCGAAGCCCTGGGCGCCATGTTCGTCCATCGGAAAAAGGCCACAAAAACGGGTGGGCTATAGCCTTGGGGGGTGGGGCTGGCCAACTTCGTCCGCCGGACTCGGAATTGCGCGAGACTTTGCGAGGCGCCTCCGTGTACCAAAAATAGGCCGCAGGCATAGCCGAGCTCAAAAATACCCGAACGAAGGCCGCGGCGCCAAGTTCGTCCAGCGGAAAAAGGCCACAAAAACGGGTGGGCTATAGCCTTGGGGGGGGGGGCTGGCCAACTTCGTCCGCCGGACTCGGAATGGCGCGAGACTTTGCAAGGTGCCTCCGTGTGCCAAAAATAGGCCGCGGGCACGGCCGAGCCCAAAAAATACCCGCCCGAAGGCCGCGGCGCCAAGTTCGTCCATCGGAAAAAGGCCACAAAAACGGGTGGGCTATAGCCTTGGGGGGTGGGGCAGGCCAACTTCGTCCGCCGGACTCGGAATTGCGCGAGACTTTGCGAGGCGCCTCCGTGTGCCAAAAATAGGCGGCGGCCACAGCCGCGCCCAAAAATACCCGCCCGAAGGCTGCGGCGCCAAGTTCGGCCAGCGGAAAAAGGCCACAAAAACGGGTGGGCTATAGCCTTGGGGGGTGGGGCTGGCCAACTTCGTCCGCCGGACTCAGAATGGCGCGAGACTTTTTGAGGCGCCTCCGTGTGCCAAAAATAGGCCGCGGACACAGCCGCGCCCAAAAATACCCGAACGAAGGCCGCGGCGCCTAGTTCGTCCAGCGGAAAAAGGCCACAAAAACGGGTGGGCTATAGACTTGGGGGGTGGGGCTGGCCAACTTCGTCCGCCGGACTCGGAATTGCGCGAGACTTTGCGAGGCGCCTCCGTGTGCCAAAAATAGGCCGCGGGCACAGCCGCGCCCAAAAATACCCGCCCGAAGGCTGCGGCGCCAAGTTCGGCCAGCGGAAAAAGGCCACAAAAACGGGTGGGCTATAGCCTTGGGGGGTGGGGCTGGCCAACTTCGTCCGCCGGACTCAGAATGGCGCGAGACTTTTTGAGGCGCCTCCGTGTGCCAAAAATAGGCCGCGGACACAGCCGCGCCCAAAAATACCCGAACGAAGGCCGCGGCGCCTAGTTCGTCCAGCGGAAAAAGGCCACAAAAACGGGTGGGCTATAGACTTGGGGGGTGGGGCTGGCCAACTTCGTCCGCCGGACTCGGAATTGCGCGAGACTTTGCGAGGCGCCTCCGTGTGCCAAAAATAGGCCGCGGACACAGCCGTGCCCTAAAATAGCCACCCGAAGGCCGGGGCGCCAAGTTCGTCCAGCGGAGAAAGGCCACAAAAACGGGCGGGCAATAGCCATGGGGGGTGGGGCTGGCCAAGTTCGTCCGTCGGACTCGGAATGGGATGACCCTTTACGAGCGGCCTCCGTGTGCCATAAATAGGCAGCGCGCATAGACGCGCCCAAAAATAACCACCCGAAGGCCGGGGCGCCAAGTTCGTCCAGCGGAAATAGGCCACAAAAACAGGTGGGCTATAGCCTTGGGGGGTTGGGCTGGCCTAGTTCGTCCGCCGGACTAAGAATGGGGCGAGACTTTGCGAGCGGCCTCCGTGCGCCAAAAATAGGCCGCGGGTACAGCCGCGCCCAAAAATAACCGCACGAACGCCGGGGCGCCAAGTTCGTCCAGCGGAAAAAGGCCACAAAAACGGGTGGGCTATAGCCTTGGGGGGTGGGGCTGGCCATGTTCGTCCGCCGGACTCGGAATGGGGAGAGACTTTGCGAGCAGCCTCCTTGTACAAAAAATAGGCCATGGGCACAGTGGCACCCAAAAATAACCGCCCGAAGGACGGGTTGCCAGGTTTGTCCAGCGGAAAAAGGCCATAAAACGGGTGGGCTATAGCTCTGGGGGGTGGGGCTTGCCAAGTTCGTCCGTCGGACTCGGAATGGGATGACCCTTTGCGAGCGGCCTCCGTGTGCCAAAAATAGGCCGCGGGCACAGCCGCGCTAAAAAATAACTGCCCAAAGCCCGAGGCGCCAAGTACGTCCAGCGGAAAAAGGCCACAAAAACGGGTGGGCCATAGCCTTGGGAGGTGGGGCTGGCCAAGTTCGTCCGCCGGACTCGGAATGGGGAGAGACTTTGCGAGCGGCCTCCGTGTGCCAAAAATAGGCCACGGTCACAGCTGCGCCCAAAAATAAACCCCCGAAGGCCGGGGCGCCAAGTTTGTCCGGCGGAAAAAGGCCACAAAAACGGGTGGGCTATAGCCGTGGCGGGTGGGGCTGGCCAAGTTCGTCCACCGGACTCGGAATGGGGTGAGACTTTGCGAGCGGCTTCCGTGTGCCAAAAATAGGCCGCGGGCACAGCCGCGCACTAAAATAACCGTCCAAAGCCCGGGGCGCCAAGTTCAAAGAGAGGAAAAAGGCCACAAAAACGGGTGGGCTATAGCCTTGGGGGGTGGGACTGGCCAAGTTCGTCCGCCGGACTCGGAATGGGGTGAGATTTTGCGAGCGGCCTCCATGTGCCAAAAATAGACCGCGGGCATAGCCGTACCAAAAATAAATGCCCGAAGGCCGGGGCGCCAAATTTGTCCAGCGGAAAAAGGCCACAAAAACGGGTGGGCTATAGCCTTGGGGGGTGGGGCTGGCCTAGTTCGTCTGCCGGACTCGGAATGGGTTGAGACTTTGCGAGTGGCCTCCGTGTGCCAGAAATAGGCCGCGGGCACAGCCGCGCCTAAAAATAACCGCCCGAAAGCCGGGGCGCCAAGTTCGTCCCGCGGAAAAAGGCCACAAAAACGGGTGAGCTATAGCCTTGGGGGGTGGGGGTGGGGCTGGCCAAGTTCGTCTGCCGGACTCGGAATGGGACGAGACTTTGCGAGCGGCCTCCGTGTGCCAAAAGTAGGCCGCGGGCACAGATACGCCCAAAAATATCCGCCCGAAGGCCGAGGCGCCAAGTTCGTCCTGCGGAAAAAGGCCACAAAAACGTGTGGGGTATAGCCTTGTGGGGTGGGGCTGGCCAAGTTCGTCCGCCGGACTCGGAATGGGGCGAGACTTTGTGAGCGACCTCCGTGTGCCAAAAATAGACCGCGGGCACAGCCGCGCCCAAAAATAGCGGCCCGAAATCTGGAGCGCCAAGTTCGTCCAGCGGAAAAAGGCCACAAAAACGGGTGGGGCTATAGCCTTGGGAGGTGGGGCTGGCCAAGTTCTTCCGCCTGACTCGGAATGGGGCGAGGCTTTGCAACCGGTCTCTGTGTGCCAAAAATAGGGCACGGGCACAGCCGCTCCCAAAAATAACCGCCCGAAAGCCGGGGCACCAAGTTCGTCCAGCGGAAAAAAGCCACAAAAACGCGTGGGCTATAGCCTTGGGGGGTGGGGCTGGCCAAGTTCGTCCGCCGGACTCGGAATGGGACGAGACTTTGCGAGCGGCGTCCGTGTGCCAAAAATAGGCCGCGGGCACACCCGCGCCCAAAAATAACAGCCCCAAGACAGGGTCGCCAAGTTTGTCTAGCGGAAAATGGCCACAAAAACGGGTGTGCTATAGCCTTGGGGGGTGGGGCTAGCCAAATTCGACCGCCGGACTTGGAATGGGGCGAGATTTTACGAGTGGCCTCCATGTGCAAAAAATAGGCCGAAATCACAGCCGTACCCAAAAATAACTGCCCGAAGGCTGGGGCGCCAAGTTCGTCCAGCGGAAAAAGGACACAAAAACGTGTGGGCTATAGCCTTGGGGGGTGGGGCTGGCCAAGTTTGTCCGCCGGACTCGGAATGGGTCGAGACTTTGCGAGCGGCCTCCGTGTGCCAAAAGTAGGCCGTAAGCACAGCCGTACCCAAAAATAACCGACCGAAGGCTGGGGCGCCAAGTTCGTCCAGTGGAAAAAGGCCACAAAAACGTGTGGGCTATAGCCTTGCGTGATGGGGCTAGCCAAGTTCGTCAGCCGGACTCGGAATGGGACGAGACTTTGCGAGCGGCGTCGGTGTGCCAAAAATAGGCCGCGGGCACAGCCGCGCCCAAAAATAACCGCCTGAAGGCTGGGGTGCCCAGTTCGTGCAGCGGAAAAAGGCCACAAAAACCGGTGGGCTATAGCCTTGGGGGGTGGGGCTGGCAAAGTTCGACCACCGGACTCGGAATGGGATGAGACTTTGCGAGAGGCCTCCGTGTACGAAAATTAGGCCGCGGGCACAACCGCGCCCAAAAATAACCACCCAAAAGCCGGGGCGCCTCGTTCATCCAGCGGAAAAAACCCAAAAAAACGGGTGGGCTATAGCCTTGGGGGGTGGGGCTGGCCAAGTTCGTCAGCCGGACTCGGAATGGGGTGAGACTTTGCGAGCGACTTTTGTGTGCCAAAAATAGGCTCCAGGCACAGCCGCGACCAAAATTAACCGCCCGAAGGGCGGGGCGCTAAGTTCGTCCAGCGCAAAAAGGCCACAAAAACGGGTGGGCTATACCCTTGGGGGTTGGGGCTGGCCAAGTTTGTCCGCCGGACTCGGAAGGGGACGAGACTTTGCGGAGCGGCCTCCGTGTGCCAAAAATAGGCCGCGGGCACAGCCCTGCCCAAAAATAACCGCCCGATGGCCGGTACGCCAAGTTCATCCCGCGGAAAAAGGCCACAAAAACGGGTGGGCTATAGCCTTGGGGGCTGGGGCTGGCCAAGTTAGTCCGCCGGACTCAGAATGGGGCGAGAATTTGCGAGCGGCCTTCGTGTGCCAAAAACAGGCCGCGGGCACTGCCGCGCCCAAAAATAACCGCCCAAAGGCCGAGTTGCCATGTTCGTCCAGCGGAAAAAGGCCATAAAACGGGTGGGCTATAGCCTTGGGGGGTGCGGCTGGCCAAGTTCGTCAGCCGGACTCGGAATGGGGCGAGATTTTGCGAGCGGCCTCCGTGTGCCAAAAATAGGCCGCGGGCACAGCCGTGCCCAAATATAACCGCCGAAGGCCGGGGCCTCAAGTTCGTCCAGCGGAAAGAGGCCACAAAAACGGGTAGGGCTATAGCCTTGGGGGGTGGGGCAGGCCAAGTTCGTCCGCCGGACTCGGAATTAGACGAGACTTTGCGAGCGGCCTCCGTGTGCCAAAAATAGGCCGATGGCACAACCGCGCCCAAAAGAAAACGCCCGAAGGCTGGGGCGCCAAGTTCATCCAGCGGAAAATGGCCACAAAAACGGGCGAGCTATAGCCTTGGGGGGTGGGGCCGGCCATGTTCGTCCGCCGGACTCGGAATGGGGCGAGACTTTGCGATCGGCCGCTGTGTGCCAAAACTTGGCTGCGGGCACAGCTACACCCAAAAATAACCACCCGAAGGCCGTGGCGCCAAGTTCGTCCAGCGGAAAAAGGCCATAAAAACGGGCGGGCTATAGCCTTGGGGGTGGGGCTGGCCAAGTTCGTCCGCCGGACTCGGAATGGGACGGGACTTTGCGAGCGGCCTCCGAGTGCCAAAAATAGGGCATGGGCACAGCCGCGCCGAAAAATAACCGACCAAAGGCCGGGGCGCCGAGTTCGTCCAGCGGAAAAAGGCCACAAAAACGGGTGGGCTATAGGCTTGGGGGGTGGGGCTGGTCAAGTTCTTCCGCCGGACTCGGAATGGGAGGAGACAGTGCGAGCGGCCTCCGTGTGCCATAAATAGGCCGCGGGCTCAGCCCCGCCCAAAAATAACCGCCCGAAGGCCGGGGTGCGAAGTTCGTCCAGCTTAAAAAGGCCACAAAAACGGGTGGGCTATAGCCTTAGAGGGTGGGGCTTGCCAATTTCGTCCGCCGGACTCGAAATGGGGCAAGACTTTACGCGCGGCCTCCGTGTGCCAAAAATAGGCCGCGGGCACAGCCACGCACAAAAATAACTGCCCGAAGTCCGGGGCGCCAAGTTCGTCCAGCGGAAAAAGGCCACAAAACGGGTGGGCTATAGCCTTGGGGGGTGGGACTGGCCAAGTTCGTCCGCCTGACTCGGAATGGGGCTAAACTTTGTGAGCGGCGTCCGTGTGCCAAAAATAGGCCTCGGGACAGCCGCGTCAAAAAACAACCGCACGAAGGCCGGGGCGCCAAGTTCGTCCAGCGGAAAAAGGCAACAAAAACGGGTGGGCTATAGCCTTGGGGGGTGGGACTGGCCAAGTTCGTTCGCCGGACTCGTAATGGGACGAGACTTTTCGAGTGGCCTCCGAGTGCCAAAAATAGGCCGCGGGCACAGCCACGCCCAAAAATAACCGCCCGAAGGCCGGGGCGCCAAGTTCCTCCAGCGGAAAAAGGCCCCAAAAACAGGTGGGCTACAGACTTGGGGGGTGGGGCTGGCCAAGCTCATCCTCCGGATTCGGAATGGGACGCGACTTTGCAGGCAGCCTCTGTGTGGTAAAAATAGGCCGCGGCACAGCTGCGCCCAAAAATAACCGCCCGAAGGCCGGGGCGCCAAGTACGTCCAGCGGAAAAAGGCCACAAAAACGGGTGGGCTATAGCCTTGGGGGGTGGGGCTGGCCAAGTTCGTCCGCCGGACTCTGAATGGGGCGAGACTTTGCGAACAGCCTCCGTGTGCCAAAAATAGGCCGCGGGCACAGCCACGCCCAAAAATAACCGCCCGAAGGTCGGGGCGCCAAGTTCGTCCAGCGGAAAAAGGCCACAAAAACGGGTGGGCTATAGCCTTGGGGGGTGGGACTGGCCAAGTTCGTCCGCCGGACTCGGAATGGGGCGAAACTTTGTGAGCGGCGTCCATGTGCCAAAAATAGGCCTCGGGACAGCCGCGTCAAAAAATAACCGCACGAAGGCCGGGGCGCCAAGTTCGTCCAGCGGAAAAAAGGCAACAAAAACGGGTGGGCTATAGCCTTGGGGGGGGGGACTGGCCAAGTTCGTCCGCCGGACTCGTAATGGGACGAGACTTTTCGAGCGGCCTCCGAGTGCCAAAAATAGGCCGCGGGCACAGCCATGCCCAAAAATAACCGCCCGAAGGCCGGGGCGCCAAGGTCCTCCAGCGGAAAAAGGCCCCAAAAACGGGTGGGCGACAGACTTGGGGGGTGGGGCTGGCCAAGTTCATCCTCCGGACTCGGAATGGAACGCGACTTTGCGAGCAGCCTCCGTGTGGTAAAAATAGGCCGTGGCACAGCTGCGCCCAAAAATAACCGCCCGAAGGCCGGGGCGCCAAGTACGTCCAGCGGAAAAAGGCCACAAAAACGGGTGGGCTATAGCCTTGGGGGGTGGGGCTGGCCAAGTTCGTCCGCCGGACTCTGAATGGGACGAGACTTTGCGAACAGCCTCCGTGTGCCAAAAATAGGCCGCGGGCACAGCCACGCCCAAAAATAACCGCCCGAAGGTCGGGGCGCCAAGTTCGTCCAGCGGAAAAAGGCCACAAAAACGGGTGGGCTATAGCCTTGGGGGGTGGGACTGGCCAAGTTCGTCCGCCGGACTCGGAATGGGGCGAAACTTTGTGAGCGGCGTCCGTGTGCCAAAAATAGGCCTCGGGACAGCCGCGTCAAAAAATAACCGCACGAAGGCCGGGGCGCCAAGTTCGTCCAGCGGAAAAAAGGCAACAAAAACGGGTGGGCTATAGCCTTGGGGGGTGGGACTGGCCAAGTTCGTCCGCCGGACTCGGAATGGGGCGAAACTTTGTGAGCGGCGTCCGTGTGCCAAAAATAGGCCTCGGGACAGCCGCGTCAAAAAATAACCGCACGAAGGCCGGGGCGCCAAGTTCGTCCAGCGGAAAAAAGGCAACAAAAACGGGTGGGCTATAGCCTTGGGGGGTGGGACTGGCCAAGTTCGTCCGCCGGACTCGTAATGGGACGAGACTTTTCGAGCGGCCTCCGAGTGCCAAAAATAGGCCGCGGGCACAGCCATGCCCAAAAATAACCGCCCGAAGGCCGGGGCGCCAAGTTCCTCCAGCGGAAAAAGGCCCCAAAAACGGGTGGGCGACAGACTTGGGGGGTGGGGCTGGCCAAGTTCATCCTCCGGACTCGGAATGGAACGCGACTTTACGAGCAGCCTCCGTGTGGTAAAAATAGGCCGCGGCACAGCTGCGCCCAAAAATAACCGCCCGAAGGCCGGGGCGACAAGTACGTCCTGCGCAAAAAGGCCACAAAAACGGGTGGGCTATAGCCTCGGGGGGTGGGGCTGGTCAAGTTCGTCCGCCGGAGTCTGAATGGGGCAAGACTTTGCGAGCGGCCTCCGTGTGCCAAAAATAGGCTGCAGACACAGCCTCGCCCATAAATAACCCCCCGAAGGCCGGGGGGCCAAGTTAGTCCCGCGGAAAAAGGCCACAAAAACGGGTGGGCTATAGCCTTGGGGGGTGGGGCTGGCCAAGTTCGTCCGCCGGACTCGGAATGGGAGGAGACATTGCAAGTGGCCTCTGTGTGCCATAAATAGGCCGCGGGCACAGCCCCGCTCAAAAATAACCACCCGAAGGCCGGGGTGCGAAGTTCGTCCAGAGGAAAAAGGCCACAAAAACGGGTGGGCTATAGCCTTAGGGGGAGGGGCTTGCCAAGTTCGTACGCCGGATTCGGAATGGGGCAAGACTTTACGCGCGGCCTATGTGTTCCAAAAATAGGCCGCGGGCACAGCCTCGCACAAAAATAACTGCCCGAAGTCCGGGGCGCCAAGTTCGTCCAGCGGAAAAAGGCCACTAAAACGGGTGGGCTATAGCCTTCGGGGATGGGGCTGGCCAAGTTCGTCCGTCGGACTCGGAATCGGGCGCGACTTTGCGATCGGCCTCTGTGAGCCAAAAATAGGCCGCAGATACAGCCGCACCAAAAATAACCGCCCGAAGGTCGGGGCGCCAAGTTCGTCCAGCGGAAAAAGGCCACTAAAACGGGTGGGCTATAGCCTTGGGGGTTGGGGCTGGCCAAGTTCGTCCGCCGGACTCGGAATGGGGCGAGACTTTGCGAGCGGCCTCCGTGTGCCAAAAATAGGCCGAGGGCACAGCCGCGCTGAAAAATAACCGCCCGAAGGCTGGGGCGCCAAGTTCGTCCAGCGGAAAAAGGCAACAAAACGGTTGGGCTATAGCCTTCGGGGGTCGGGCTGGCCAAGTTCGTCTGCCGGACTCGGAATGGGGCGAGACTTTGTGAGCGGCTTCCGTGTGCCAAAAATAGGCCACGGGACAGCCGCGCCCAAAAATAACCGTCCAAAGGCCGGGGCGCCAAGTTCGTCCAGCGGAAAAAGGCCACAAAAACGGGTGGACTATAGCCTTGGGGGGTGGGACTGGCCAAGTTTGTCCGCCGGACTCGGAATGGGGCGAAACTTTGTGAGCGGCGTCCGTGTGCCAAAAATAGGCCTCGGGACAGCTGCGTCAAAAAATAACCGCACGAAGGCCGGGGCGCCAAGTTCGTCCAGCGGAAAAAAGGCAACAAAAACGGGTGGGCTATAGCCTTGGGGGGTGGGACTGGCCAAGTTCGTCCGCCGGACTCGGAATGGGACGAGACTTTGCGAGCGGCCTCCGAGTGCCAAAAATAGGCCGTGGGCACAGCAACGCCCAAAAATAACCGCCCGAAGACCGGGGCGCCAAGTTCCTCCAGCAGAAAAAGGCCCCAAAAACGGGTGGGCTACAGCGTTGGGGGGTGGGGCTGGCCAAGTTCATCCTCCGGACTCGGAATGGGACGTGACTTTACGAGCAGCCTCCGTGTGGTAAAAATAGGCCGCGGCACAGCTGCGCCCAAAAATAACCGCCCGAAGGCCAGGGCGCCAAGTACGTCCAGCGGAAAAAGGCCACAAAAACGGGTGGGCTATAGCCTTGGGGGGTGGGGCTGGCCAAGTTCGTCCGCCGGACTCTGAATCGGGCGAGACTTTGCTAGCAGCCTCCGTGTGCCAAAAATAGGCCGTGGGCACAGCCGCGCCCAAAAATAACCGCCCGCATGCCGGGGCGCCAAATACGTCCTACGGAAAAAGGCCACAAAAACGGGTGGGCTATAGCCTTGGGGGGTGGGGCTGGCCAAGTTCGTCCGCCGGACTCTGAATGGGGCGAGACTTTGCGAGCGGCCTCCGTGTGCCAAAAATAAGCTGCGGACACAGCCTCGCCCAAAAATAACCCCCCGAAGGCCTGGGGGCCAAGTTAGTCCCGCGGAAAAAGGCCCCAAAAACGGGTGGGCTACAGCCTTGGGGGGTGGGGCTGGCCAAGTTCGTCCGCCGGACTCGGAATGGGACGAGACTTTGCGAGCGGTCTCCGTGTCCCAAAAATAGGCTGTGGCACAGCCGCGCCCAAAAATAACCGCCCGAAGGCCGGGGCGCCAAGTTTCTCCAGCGGAAAAAGGGCCCAAAAACGGGTGGGCTACAGTTTTGGGGGGTGGGGCTGGCCAAGTTCGTCCACCGGACTAGGAATGGGACGAGACTTTCCGAGCGGACTCCGTGTCCCAAAAATAGGCCGTGGGCACAGCCGCGCCAAAAAATAACTGCCCGAAGGCCGGGGCGCCAAGTTCGTCCAGCGGAAAAAGGCCACAAAAACGGGTGGGCTATAGCCTTGTGGGGTGGGACAGGCCAAGTTTGTCCGCCGTTCTCGGAATGGGGCGAGTCCTTGCTTGTAACCTCCGTGTGCCAAAAATAGGCCGCGGGCACAGCCGCGAACAAAAATAACCGCCCGAAGGCCGGGGCGCCAAGTTCCTCCAGCGGAAAAAGGCTCCAAAAACGGGTGGGCTGCAGCCTTGGGGGGTGGGGCTGGCCAAGTTCGTCCGCCGGACTGGGAATGGGACGAGACTTTGCGACCGGCCTCCGTGTCCCAAAAATAGGCCGTGGGCATAGCCGCGCCCAAAAATAACCACCCGAAGACCGGGGCGCCAAGTTCGTACAGCGGAAAAAGGCCACAAAAACGGGTGGGCTATAGCCTTGGGGGGTGGGACTGGCCAAGTTTGACCGACGGACTCGGAACGGGGAGAGACTTTGCGAGCAGCCTCCGTGTGCCAAAAATAGGCCGCGCGCACAGCCACGAACAAAAATAACCGCCCGAAGGCCGGGGCGCCAAGTTCGTCCAGCGGAAAAAGGCCACAAAATCGGGTGGGCTATAGCCTTGGGGGGTGGGGCTGGCCAAGTTCGTCCGCAGGACTCGGAATGGGGCGAGACTTTGTGAGCGGCATCCGTGTGCCAAAAATAGGCTGCAGGCATAGCCGTGCCCAAAAGTAACCGCTCGAAGGCCAGGGCGCCAAGTTCGTCCAGCGGAAAAAGGCCACAAAAACAGGTGGGCTATAGCCTTGGGGGGTGGGGCTGGACAAGTTCGTCCGCCGGACTCGTAATGGGATGAGACTTTCCGAGCGGCCTCCGTGTGCAAAAAATAGGCCGTGGGCACAGCCGTACCCAAAAGTAACCGCTCGAAGGCCAGGGCGCCAAGTTCGTCCAGCGGAAAAAGGCCACAAAAACGGGTGGGCTATAGCCTTGGGGGGTGGGGCTGGACAAGTTCGTCCGCCGGACTCGGAATGGGATGAGACATTCCGAACGGCCTCCGTGTGCAAAAAATAGGCCGTGGGCACAGCCGTACCCAAAAATAACCGCCAGAAGACCGGGGCGACAAGTTCGTACAGCGGAAAAAGGCCACAAAAATGGGTGGGCTATAGCGTTGGGGGGCGGGGCTGGCCAAGTTTGTCCGCCGGACTCCGAATGGGGCGAGACTTTGCGAGCATCCTCTGTGTGCCAAAAATAGGCCGCGGGCACAGCCGCGAACAAAAATAACCACCCGAAGGCCGGGGCGCCAAATTCCTGCAGCGGAAAAAGGCCACAAAAACGGGTGGGCTATAGCCTTGGGGGGTGGGACTGGCCAAGTTTGTCCGCCGGACTCGGAACGGGGAGAGACTTTGCGAGCAGCCTCCGTGTGCCAAAAATAGGCCGCGCGCACATCCGCGAACAAAAATAACCGCCCGAAGGCTGGCGCGTCAAGTTCGTCCAGTGGAAAAAGGCCACAAAAACGGGTGGGCTATAGCCTTGGGGGGTGGGGCTGGCCAAGTTCCTCCGCCGGACTCTGAATGGGGCGAGACTTTGCGAGCAGCCTCCGTGTGCCAAAAATAGGCCGTGGGCACAGCCACGCCCAAAAATAACCGCCCGAAGGACGGGGCGCCAAGTACGTCCAGCGGAAAAAGGCCACAAAAACGGGTGGGCTATAGCCTTGGGGGGTGGGGCTGGCCAAGTTCGTCCGCCGGACTCTGAATCGGGCGAGACTTTGCGAGCAGCCTCCATGTGCCAAAAATAGGCCGCGGGCACAGCCGCGCCCAAAAATAACCGCCCGCATGCCGGGGCGCCAAGTACGTCCTACGGAAAAAGGCCACAAAAACGGGTGGGCTATAGCTTGGGGGGTGGGGCTAGCCAAGTTCGTCCGCCGGACTCTGAATGGGACCAGACTTTGCGAGCGGCCTCCGTGTGCCAAAAATAGGCTGTGGACACAGCCTCGCCCAAAAATAACCCCCCGAAGGCCTGGGGGCCAATTTAGTCCCGCGGAAAAAGGCCCCAAAAACGGGTGGGCTACAGCCTTGGGGGGTGGGGCTGGCCAAGTTCGTCCGCCGGACTCGGAATTGGACGAGATTTTGCGAGCGGTCTCCGTGTCCCAAAAATAGGCTGTGGACACAGCCGCGCCCAAAAATAACCTCCCGAAGGCCGGGGCGCCAAGTTTCTCCAGCGGAAAAAGGGCCCAAAAACGGGTGGGCTACAGTTTTGGGGGGTGGGGCTGGCCAAGTTCGTCCACCGGACTAGGAATGGGACGAGACTTTCCGAGCGGACTCCGTGTCCCAAAAATAGGCCGTGGGCGCAGCCATGCCAAAAAATAACTGCCCGAAGGCCGGGGCGCCAAGTTCGTCCAGCGGAAAAAGGCCACAAAAACGGGTGGGCTATAGCCTTGTGGGGTGGGACAGGCCAAGTTTGTCCGCCGTACTCGGAATGGGGCGAGTCCTTGCTTGCAACCTCCGTGTGCCAAAAATAGGCCGCGGGCACAGCCGCGAACAAAAATAACCGCCCGAAGGCCGGGGCGCCAAGTTCCTCCAGCGGAAAAAGGCTCCAAAAACGGGTGGGCTGCAGCCTTGGGGGGTGGGGCTGGCCAAGTTCGTCCGCCGGACTGGGAATGGGACGAGACTTTGCGACCGGCCTCCGTGTCCCAAAAATAGGCCGTGGGCATAGCCGCGCCCAAAAATAACCACCCGAAGACCGGGGCGCCAAGTTCGTACAGCGGAAAAAGGCCACAAAAACGGGTGGGCTATAGCCTTGGGGGGTGGGACTGGCCAAGTTTGACCGACGGACTCGGAACGGGGAGAGACTTTGCGAGCAGCCTCCGTGTGCCAAAAATAGGCCGCGCGCACAGCCACGAACAAAAATAACCGCCCGAAGGCCGGGGCGCCAAGTTCGTCCAGCGGAAAAAGGCCACAAAATCGGGTGGGCTATAGCCTTGGGTGGTGGGGCTGGCCAAGTTCGTCCGCAGGACTCGGAATGGGGCGAGACTTTGTGAGCGGCATCCGTGTGCCAAAAATAGGCTGCAGGCATAGCCGTGCCCAAAAGTAACCGCTCGAAGGCCAGGGCGCCAAGTTCGTCCAGCGGAAAAAGGCCACAAAAACAGGTGGGCTATAGCCTTGGGGGGTGGGGCTGGACAAGTTCGTCCGCCGGACTCGTAATGGGATGAGACTTTCCGAGCGGCCTCCGTGTGCAAAAAATAGGCCGTGGGCACAGCCGTACCCAAAAATAACCGCCCGAAGACCGGGGCGAAAAGTTCGTACAGCGGAAAAAGGCCACAAAAATGGGTGGGCTATAGCGTTGGGGGGTGGGGCTGGCCAAGTTTGTCCGCCGGACTCTGAATGGGGCGAGACTTTGCGAGCATCCTCCGGGTGCCAAAAATAGGCCGCGGACACAGCCGCGCCAAAAAATAACAGCCCGAAGGCGGGGGCGCCAAGTTCGTCCAGAGGAAAAAGGCCACAAAAACGGGTGGGCTATGGCCTAGGGGGGTGGGGCTGGCCAAGTTCGTCCGCCGGACGCGGAATGGGGTGAGACTTTGCGAGCGGCCTCCGTGTGCCAAAAATAGGCCGGGGTCACAGCCGCGTCCGAAAATAACTGCCCGAAGGCCGGGGCGCCAAGTTCGTCCAGCGGAAAAAGGGCACAAAAACGGTGGGCAATAGCCATGGGGTGTGGGGCCGGCCAAGTTCGTGCGCCGGACTCAGAATGGGACGAGACTTTGCGAGCGGCCACCTTGTGCCAAAAATAGGCCGCGGGCACAGCCGTAAAGAAAAAAAACCGCCCCAAGGCCGGGGTGCCAAGTTCGTCTAGCGGAAAAAGGCCACAAAAACGGGTGGGCTATAGCCTTGGGGGGTGGGGCTGGCCAAGTTCTTCCGCCGGACTTGGAATGGGGCGAGACTTTGCGAGCATCCTTTGTGTGGAAAACATAGGCCGCGGGCACAGCCGCGCCCAAAAATAACTGCCCGAAGGCCGGGGCGGCAAGTGCGTCCAGTGGAAAAAGGCCACAAAAACGGGTGGGCTGTAGCCTTGGGGGGTGGGGCAGGCCAAGTTTGTCCGCCAGACTCCGAATGGGACAGGACTTTGCGAGCGGCCTCTGTTTAGCAAAAATAGGCCGCGGGCACAGCCGCGAAGAAAAATAACCGCCCTAAGGCCGGGGTGCCAAGTTCGTCTAGCGAAAAATGGCCACAAAAACGGGTGGGCTATAGCCTTGGGGGTTGGGGCTGGCCAAGTTCGTCCGCTGGACTCGGAATGGGGCGAGACATTAAAAACAGCCTCCGTGTGCCAAAAATAGGCCGCGGGCACAGCCGCGCCCAAAAATAACAGCCCAAAGGCGGGGGCGCCAAGTTCGTCCAGCGGAAAAAGGCCACAAAATCGGGTGGGCTATAGCCTTGGGGGGTGGGGCTGGCCAAGTTCGTCCGCCGGACTCGGAATGGGGCGAGACTTTGCGAGCGGCCTCCGTGTGAAAAACAATAGGCCGCGGGCACAGCCGCGCCCAAAAATAACCGCCCGAAGGCCGGGGCACCATGTTCGTCCAGTGGAAAAAGGCCATAAAAACGGGTGGGCTATAGCCTTGGGGGTGGGGCTGGCCAAGTTCGTCCGCCGGACTCCGAATGGGCAAGACATTGCGATCAGCCTCTGTGTGCCAAAAATAGGCCACAGGCACAGCCGCACCCAAAAATAACCGCCCGAAGGCCGGGGTACGAAGTTCGTCCAGCGGAAAAAGGCCACAAAAACGGGTGGGCTATAGCCTTAGGGGGTGGGGCTTGCCAAGTTAGTCCGCCGGACTCGGAATGGGGCGAGACTTTACGAGCGGCCTCCGTATGCCAAAAATAGGCCGCGGGCATAGCCTCGCACAAAAATAACCGCCCGAAGTCAGGGGCGCAAAGTTCGTCAAGCGGAAAAAGGCCGCAAAAATGGGTGGGCATAGGCTTGGGGGCTAGGGCGGGCCAAGTTCGTCCGCCGGACTCGGAATGGGACGAGACTTTGCGAGCGGCCTCAGTGTGCCAAAAAATAGACCATGGGCACAGCCGCGCCGAAAAATAACCGACCGAAGGCCGGGGCGCCGAGTTCGTCCAGCGGAAAAAGGCCACAAAAACGGGTTGGCTATAGGCTTGGGGGGTGGGGCTGGTCAAGTTCGTCCGCCGGACTCGGAATGGGAGGAGACAGTGCGAGCGGCCTCCGTGTGCCATAAATAGGCCGCGGGCACAGCCCCGCCCAAAAAAAACCGCCCGAAGGCCGGGGTGCGAAGTTCGTCCAGCGGAAAAAGGCCACAAAAACGGGTGGGCTATAGCCTTGGGGGTTGGGGCTGGCCAAGTTCGTCCGCTGGACTCGGAATGGGGCGAGACATTAAAAACAGCCTCCGTGTGCCAAAAATAGGCCGCGGGCACAGCCGCGCCCAAAAATAACAGCCCAAAGGCGGGGGCGCCAAGTTCGTCCAGCGGAAAAAGGCCACAAAATCGGGTGGGCTATAGCCTTGGGGGGTGGGGCTGGCCAAGTTCGTCCGCCGGACTCGGAATGGGGCGAGACTTTGCGAGCGGCCTCCGTGTGAAAAACAATAGGCCGCGGGCACAGCCGCGCCCAAAAATAACCGCCCGAAGGCCGGGGCACCATGTTCGTCCAGTGGAAAAAGGCCATAAAAACGGGTGGGCTATAGCCTTGGGGGTGGGGCTGGCCAAGTTCGTCCGCCGGACTCCGAATGGGCAAGACATTGCGATCAGCCTCTGTGTGCCAAAAATAGGCCACAGGCACAGCCGCACCCAAAAATAACCGCCCGAAGGCCGGGGTACGAAGTTCGTCCAGCGGAAAAGGCCACAAAAGCGGGTGGGCTATAGCCTTAGGGGTGGGGCTTGCCAAGTTAGTCCGCCGGACTCGGAATGGGGCGAGACTTTTACGAGCGGCCTCCGTATGCCAAAAATAGGCCGCGGGCATAGCCTCGCACAAAAATAACCGCCCGAAGTCAGGGGCGCAAAGTTCGTCAAGCGGAAAAAGGCCGCAAAAATGGGTGGGCATAGGCTTGGGGGCTAGGGCGGGCCAAGTTCGTCCGCCGGACTCGGAATGGGACGAGACTTTGCGAGCGGCCTCAGTGTGCCAAAAAATAGACCATGGGCACAGCCGCGCCGAAAAATAACCGACCGAAGGCCGGGGCGCCGAGTTCGTCCAGCGGAAAAAGGCCACAAAAACGGGTTGGCTATAGGCTTGGGGGGTGGGGCTGGTCAAGTTCGTCCGCCGGACTCGGAATGGGAGGAGACAGTGCGAGCGGCCTCCGTGTGCCATAAATAGGCCGCGGGCACAGCCCCGCCCAAAAAAAACCGCCCGAAGGCCGGGGTGCGAAGTTCGTCCAGCGGAAAAAGGCCACAAAAACGGGTGGGCTATAGCCTTGGGGGGTGGGGCTGGCCAGGTTTGTCCGCCGGACTCGGAGTGGGGTGAGACATTGTGACCGGCCTCCGAGTGCCAAAAATAGGCCAATGGCACAGCCGCGCCAAAAAATAACCGACCAAAGGCCGGGGCGCCGAGTTCGTCCAGCGGAAAAAGGCCACAAAAACGGGTGGGCTATAGGCTTGGGGGGTGGGGCTGGTCAAGTTCGTCCGCCGGACTCGGAATGGGAGGAGACAGTGCGAGCGGCCTCCGTGTGCCATAAATAGGCCGTGGGCACAGCCCCGCCCAAAAATAACCGCCCGAAGGCCGGGGTGCGAAGTTCGTCCAGCGGAAAAAGGCCACAAAAACGGGTGGGCTATAGCCTTAGGGGGTGGGGCTTGCCAATTTCGTCCGCCGGACTCGGAATGGGGCAAGACTTTACGCGCGGCCTCCGTGTGCCAAAAATAGGCCGCGGGCACAGCCACACACAAAAATAACTGCCCGAAGTCCGGGGCGCCAAGTTCGTCCAGCGGAAAAAGGCCACCAAAACGGGTGGGCTATAGCCTTCGGGGGTGGGGCTGGCCAAGTTCGTCCGTCGGATTCGGAATCGGGCGCGACTTTGCGATCGGCCTCTGTGAGCCAAAAATAGGCCACAGATACAGCCGCACCAAAAATAACCGCCCGAAGGTCGGGGCGCCAAGTTCGTCCAGCGGAAAAAGGCCACAAAAACGGGTGGGCTATAGCCTTGGGGGGTGGGACTTGCCAATTTCGTCCGCCGGACTCGGAATGGGGCAAGACTTTACGCGCGGCCTCCGTGTGCCAAAAATAGGCCGTGGCACAGCTGCGCCCAAAAATAACCGCCCGAAGGCCGGGGCGACAAGTACGTCCTGCGCAAAAAGGCCACAAAAACGGGTGGGCTATAGCCTCGGGGGGTGGGGCTGGCCAAGTTCGTCCGCCGGACTCTGAATGGGGCGAGACTTTGCGAACAGCCTCTGTGTGCCAAAAATAGGCCGTGGGCACAGCCACGCCCAAAAATAACCGCCCGAAGGTCGGGGCGCCAAGTTCGTCCAGCGGAAAAAGGCCACAAAAACGGGTGGGCTATAGCCTTGGGGGGTGGGACTGTCCAAGTTCGTCCGCCGGACTCGGAATGGGGCAAGACTTTACGCGCGGCCTCCGTGTGCCAAAAATAGGCCGCGGGCACAGCCACGCACAAAAATAACCGTACGAAGGCCGGGGCGCCAAGTACGTCCAGCGGAAAAAGGCCACAAAAACGGGTGGGCTATAGCCTTGGGGGGTGGGGCTGGCCAAGTTCGTCCGCCGGACTCTGAATGGGGCGAGACTTTGCGAACAGCCTCCGTGTGCCAAAAATAGGCCGCGGGCACAGCCACGCCCAAAAATAACCGCCCGAAGGTCGGGGCGCCAAGTTCGTCCAGCGGAAAAAGGCCACAAAAACGGGTGGGCTATAGCCTTGGGGGGTGGGACTGTCCAAGTTCGTCCGCCGGACTCGGAATGGGGCGAAACTTTGTGAGCGGCGTCCGTGTGCCAAAAATAGGCCTCGGGACAGCCGCGTCAAAAAATAACCGCACGAAGGCCGGGGCGCCAAGTTCGTCCAGCGGAAAAAAGGCAACAAAAACGGGTGGGCTATAGCCTTGGGGGGTGGGACTGGCCAAGTTCGTCCGCCGGACTCGTAATGGGACGAGACTTTTCGAGCGGCCTCCGAGTGCCAAAAATAGGCCGCGGGCACAGCCATGCCCAAAAATAACCGCCTGAAGGCCGGGGCGCCAAGTTCCTCCAGCGGAAAAAGGCCCCAAAAACGGGTGGGCGACAGACTTGGGGGGTGGGGCTGGCCAAGTTCATCCTCCGGACTCGGAATGGGACGCGACTTTGCGAGCAGCCTCCTTGTGGTAAAAATAGGCTGCGGCACAGCTGCGCCCAAAAATAACCGCCCGAAGGCCGGGGCGCCAAGTACGTCCTGCGCAAAAAGGCCACAAAAACGGGTGGGCTATAGCCTCGGGGGGTGGGGCTGGCCAAGTTCGTCCGCCGGAGTCTGAATGGGGCAAGACTTTGCGAGCAGCCTCCGTGTGCCAAAAATAGGCTGCGGACACAGCCTCACCCATAAATAACCCCCCGAAGGCCGGGGGGCCAAGTTAGTCCCGCGGAAAAAGGCCACAAAAACGGGTGGGCTATAGCCTTGGGGGGTGGGGCTGGCCAAGTTCGTCCGCCGGACTCGGAATGGGAGGAGACATTGCAAGCGGTCTCCGTGTGCCATAAATAGGCCGCGGGCACAGCCCCGCCCAAAAATAACCGCCCGAAGGCCGGGGTGCGAAGTTCGTCCAGCGGAAAAAGGCCACAAAAACGGGTGGGCTATAGCCTTAGGGGGAGGGGCTTGCCATGTTCGTACGCCGGACTCGGAATGGGGCAAGACTTTACGCGCGGCCTACGTGTGCCAAAAATAGGCCGCGGGCACAGCCTCGCACAAAAATAACTGCCCGAAGTCCGGGGCGCCAAGTTCGTGCAGCGGAAAAAGGCCACTAAAACGGGTGGGCTATAGCCTTCGGGGATGGGGCTGGCCAAGTTCGTCCGTCGGACTCGGAATCGGGCGCGACTTTGCGATCGGCCTCTGTGAGCCAAAAATAGGCCGCAGATACAGCCGCACCAAAAATAACCGCCCGAAGGTCGGGGCACCAAGTTCGTCCAGCGGAAAAAGGCCACTAAAACGGGTGGGCTATAGCCTCGGGGGGTGGGGCTGGCCAAGTTCGTCCGCCGGACTCTGAATGGGGCGAGACTTTGCGAACAGCCTCTGTGTGCCAAAAATAGGCCGTGGGCACAGCCACGCCCAAAAATAACCGCCCGAAGGTCGGGGCGCCAAGTTCGTCCAGCGGAAAAAGGCCACAAAAACGGGTGGGCTATAGCCTTGGGGGGTGGGACTGTCCAAGTTCGTCCGCCGGACTCGGAATGGGGCAAGACTTTACGCGCGGCCTCCGTGTGCCAAAAATAGGCCGCGGGCACAGCCACGCACAAAAATAACCGTCCGAAGTGCGGGCCCCCAAGTTCGTCCAGCGGAAAAAGGCAACAAAAACGGGTGGGCTATAGCCTTGGGGGGTGGGACTGGCCAAGTTCGTCTGCCGGACTCGGAATGGGGGGAGACTTTGTGAGCGGCTTCCGTGTGCCAAAAATAGGCCACGGGACAGCCGCGCCCAAAAATAACCGTCCAAAGGCCGGGGCGCCAAGTTCGTCCAGCGGAAAAAGGCCACAAAAACGGGTGGGCTATAACCTTGGGGGGTGGGACTGGCCAAGTTCGTCCGCCGGACTCGGAATGGGGCTAAACTTTGTGAGCGGCATCCGTGTGCCAAAAATAGGCCTCGGGACAGCCGCGTCAAAAAATAACCGCACGAAGGCCGGGGCGCCAAGTTCGTCCAGCGGAAAATGGCAACAAAAACGGGTGGGCTATAGACTTGGGGGGAGGGGCTGGCCAACTTCGTCCGCCGGACTCGGAATGGGGCGAGACTTTGCGAGCAGCCTCCGCATTCCAAAAATAGGCCGCGGGCACAGCCGCGCCCAAAAATAACCCCCCAAAGGTCGGCGCGCCCAAACCCCCCAGCGGAAAAATGGCCAAAAAACGGGTCGGCTATAGCCTTGGGGGGAGGGGCTGGCCAACTTCGTCCGCCGGACTCGGAATGGGGCGAGACTTTGCGAGCGGCCTCCGCGTGCCAAAAATAGGCTGCGGGCACAGCCGCGCCCAAAAATAACCCCCCAAAGGTCGGCGCGCCCAAACCCCCCAGCGGAAAAATGGCCAAAAAACGGGTCGGCTATAGCCTTGGGGGGAGGGGCTGGCCAACTTCGTCCGCCGGACTCAGAATGGGGCGAGACTTTACGAGCGGCCTCCGCTTGCCAAAAATAGGCCGCGGGCACAGCCACGTCCAAAAATACCCCCTGAAGGTCGGCGCGCCCAAACCCCCCAGCGGAAAAATGGCGAAAAAACGGGTGGGCTATAGCCTTGGGGGGAGGGGCTGGCCAACTTCGTCCGCCGGACTCGGAATGGGGCGAGACTTTGCGAGCGGCCTCCGCGTGCCAAAAATAGGCTGCGGGCACAGCCGCGCCAAAAAATAACCGCCCGAAGGCCGGGGCGCCAAGTTCGTCCAGCGGAAAAATGGCCAAAAAACGGGTGGGCTATAGACTTGGGGGGAGGGGCTGGCCCACTTCGTCCGCCGGACTCGGAATGGGGCGAGACTCTGCGAGCGGCCTCCGCATTCCAAAAATAGGCCGCGGGCACAGCCGCGCCCAAAAATAACCCCCCGAGGGTCGGCGCGCCGAAACCCCCCAGCGGAAAAATGGCCAAAAAACGGGTGGGCTATAGCCTTGGGGGGAGGGGCTGGACAACTTCGTCCGCCGGACTCGGAATGGGGCGAGACTTTACGAGCGGCATCCACGTGCCAAAAATAGGCTACGGGCACAGCCGCGCCGAAAAATTACTGCCCGAAGGCCGGGGCGCCAAGCTCATCCAGCGGAAAAATGGCCAAAAAACGGGTGGGCTATAGCCTTGGGGGGAGGGGCTGGCCAACTTCGTCGGCCGGACTCGGAATGGGGCGAGACTTTGCGAGTGGCCTCCGCGTGCCAAAAATAGGCCACGGGAACAGCCGCGCCCAAAAATAACTGCCCGAAGGCCGCGGCGCCAAGTTCGTCCGGCGGAAAAATGGCCAAAAAACGGGTGGGCTATAGCCTTGGGGGGAGGGGCTGGCCATTTTCGTCCGCCGGACTCGGAATGGGGTGACACTTTGCGAGCGGCGTCCGCGTGCAAAAAATAGGCCGCGGGCACAGCTGCGCCCAAAACTAACTGCCCGAAGGCCGGGGCGCCAAGTTCGTCCAGCGGAACAATGGCCAAAAAACGGGTGGGCTATAGCCTTTGGGGGAGGGGCTGGCCAACTTCGTCCGCCGGATTCGGAATGGGACGAGACTTTACGAGCGGCCTCCGCGTGCCAAAAATAGGCCGCGGGCACAGCCGCACCCAAAAATAACCCCCCGAAGGTCGGCGCGCCGAAACCCCCCAGCGGAAAAATGGCCAAAAAACGGGTGGGCTATAGCCTTGGGGGGAGGGGCTGGACAACTTCGTCCGCCGGACCCGGAATGGGGCGAGACTTTACGAGCGGCATCCACGTGCCAAAAATAGGCTACGGGCACAGCCGCGCCCAAAAATTACTGCCCGAAGGCCGGGGCGCCAAGCTCATCCAGCGGAAAAATGGCCAAAAAACGGGTGGGCTATAGCCTTGGGGGGAGGGGCTGGCCAACTTCGTCCGCCGGACTCGGAATGGGGCGAGACTTTGCGAGCGGCCTCCGCGTGCCAAAAATAGGCCACGGGAACAGCCGCGCCCAAAAATAACTGCCCGAAGGCCGCGGCGCCAAGTTCGTCCGGCGGAAAAATGGCCAAAAAACGGGTGGGCTATAGCCTTGGGGGGAGGGGCTGGCCATTTTCGTCAGCCGGACTCGGAATGGGGTGACACTTTGCGAGCGGCGTCCGCGTGCCAAAAATAGGACGCGGGCACAGCTGCGCCCAAAACTAACTGCCCGAAGGCCGGGGCGCCAAGTTCGTCCAGCGGAACAATGGCCAAAAAACGGGTGGGCTATAGCCTTTGGGGGAGGGGCTGGCCAACTTCGTCCGCCGGACTCGGAATGGGACGAGACTTTGCGAGCGGCCTCCGCGTGCCAAAAATAGGCCGCGGGCACAGCCGCGCCCAAAAATAACTGCCCGAACGTCGGCGCACCCAAACTCCACAGCGGAAAAATGGCCAAAAAATGGGTGGGCTATAGCCTTGGGGGGAGGGGCTGGCCAACTTCGTCCGCCGGACTCAGAATGGGGCGAGACTTTACGAGCGGCCTCCGCTTGCCAAAAATAGGCTGCGGGCACAGCCACATCCAAAAATACCCCCTGAAGGTCGGCGCGCCCAAACCCCCCAGCGGAAAAATGGCGAAAAAACGGGTGGGCTATAGCCTTGGGGGGAGGGGCTGGCCAACTTCGTCCGCCGGACTCGGAATGGGGCGAGACTTTGCGAGCGGCCTCCGCGTGCCAAAAATAGGCTGCGGGCACAGCCGCGCCCAAAAATAACCGCCCGAAGGCCGGGGCGCCAAGTTCGTCCAGCGGAAAAATGGCCAAAAAACGGGTGGGCTATAGCCTTGGGGGGAGGGGCTGGCCAACTTCGTCCGCCGGACTCGGAATGGGGCGAGACTTTGCGAGCGGCCTCCGCATTCCAAAAATAGGCCGCGGGCACAGCCACGCCCAAAAATAACCCCCCAAAGGTCGGCGCGCCCAAACCCCCCAGCGGAAAAATGGCCAAAAAACGGGTGGGCTATAGCCTTGGGGGGAGGGGCTGGCCAACTTCGTCCGCCGGACATGGAATGGGACGAGACATTGCGAGCGGCCTCCCCGTACAAAAAATATGCCATGGCACAGCCGCACCCAGAAATAACCTCCCGAAGGCCGGGGCGCCAAGTTCGTCTAGCGGAAAAATGGTCAAAAAACGGGTGGGCTATAGCCTTGGGGGGTGGGGCTGGCCAACTTCGTCCGTCGGACTCGGAATGGGGCGAGACTTTATGAGCGGCCTCCACCTGCCAAAACTAGGCCGCGGGCACAGCCGCGTCCAAAAATAACCGCCCGAAGACCGGGGCAACAAGTTCATCCAGCGGAAAAATGGCCAAAAAACGGGTGGGCTTTAGCCTTGGGGGGAGGGGCTGGCCAACATCGTCCGCCGGACTCGGAATGGGGCGAGACTTTTCGAGCGGCCTCCGCGTGCCAAAAATAGGCCGCGGGCACAGCCGCGCCCAAAAATAACCCCCCGAAGGTCAGCGCGCCGAAACCCCCCAGCGGAAAAATGGCCAAAAAACGGGTGGGCTATAGCCTTGGGGGGAGGGGCTGGACAACTTCGTCCGCCGGACCCGGAATGGGGCGAGACTTTACGAGCGGCATCCACGTGCCAAAAATAGGCTACGGGCACAGCCGCGCCCAAAAATTACTGCCCGAAGGCCGGGGCGCCAAGCTCATCCAGCGGAAAAATGGCCAAAAAACGGGTGGGCTATAGCCTTGGGGGGAGGGGCTGGCCAACTTCGTCCGCCGGACTCGGAATGGGGCGAGACTTTGCGAGCGGCCTCCGCGTGCCAAAAATAGGCCACGGGAACAGCCGCGCCCAAAAATAACTGCCCGAAGGCCGCGGCGCCAAGTTCGTCCGGCGGAAAAATGGCCAAAAAACGGGTGGGCTATAGCCTTGGGGGGAGGGGCTGGCCATTTTCGTCAGCCGGACTCGGAATGGGGTGACACTTTGCGAGCGGCGTCCGCGTGCCAAAAATAGGACGCGGGCACAGCTGCGCCCAAAACTAACTGCCCGAAGGCCGGGGCGCCAAGTTCGTCCAGCGGAACAATGGCCAAAAAACGGGTGGGCTATAGCCTTTGGGGGAGGGGCTGGCCAACTTCGTCCGCCGGACTCGGAATGGGACGAGACTTTGCGAGCGGCCTCCGCGTGCCAAAAATAGGCCGCGGGCACAGCCGCGCCCAAAAATAACTGCCCGAAAGTCGGCGCACCCAAACTCCACAGCGGAAAAATGGCCAAAAAATGGGTGGGCTATAGCCTTGGGGGGAGGGGCTGGCCAACTTCGTCCGCCGGACTCAGAATGGGGCGAGACTTTACGAGCGGCCTCCGCTTGCCAAAAATAGGCCGCGGGCACAGCCACATCCAAAAATACCCCCTGAAGGTCGGCGCGCCCAAACCCCCCAGCGGAAAAATGGCGAAAAAACGGGTGGGCTATAGCCTTGGGGGGAGGGGCTGGCCAACTTCGTCCGCCGGACTCGGAATGGGGCGAGACTGCGAGCGGCCTCCGCGTGCCAAAAATAGGCTGCGGGCACAGCCGCGCCCAAAAATAACCGCCCGAAGGCCGGGGCGCCAAGTTCGTCCAGCGGAAAAATGGCCAAAAAACGGGTGGGCTATAGCCTTGGGGGGAGGGGCTGGCCAACTTCGTCCGCCGGACTCGGAATGGGGCGAGACTTTGCGAGCGGCCTCCGCATTCCAAAAATAGGCCGCGGGCACAGCCACGCCCAAAAATAACCCCCCAAAGGTCGGCGCGCCCAAACCCCCCAGCGGAAAAATGGCCAAAAAACGGGTGGGCTATAGCCTTGGGGGGAGGGGCTGGCCAACTTCGTCCGCCGGACATGGAATGGGACGAGACATTGCGAGCGGCCTCCCCGTACAAAAAATATGCCGCGGGCACAGCCGCACCCAGAAATAACCTCCCGAAGGCCGGGGCGCCAAGTTCGTCTAGCGGAAAAATGGTCAAAAAACGGGTGGGCTATAGCCTTGGGGGGTGGGGCTGGCCAACTTCGTCCGTCGGACTCGGAATGGGGCGAGACTTTATGAGCGGCCTCCACCTGCCAAAACTAGGCCGCGGGCACAGCCGCGTCCAAAAATAACCGCCCGAAGACCGGGGCAACAAGTTCATCCAGCGGAAAAATGGCCAAAAAACGGGTGGGCTTTAGCCTTGGGGGAGGGCTGGCCAACATCGTCCGCCGGACTCGGAATGGGGCGAGACTTTCGCAGCGGCCTCCGCGAGCCGAAGATAGGCCGCGGGCCCAGCCGCGCCAAAAATAACCCCGAAGGTCGGCGCGCCAAACCCCCAGCGGAAAAATGGCCAAAAAGCGGGTGGGCTATAGCCTTGGGGGAGAGGGCTGGACAACCGTCCGCCGGACCCGGAATGGGGCGAGACTTCTGAGCGGCATCCACGTGCCAAAAATAGGCTACGGGCACAGCCGCGCCCAAAATTACTGCCCGAAGGCCGGGCGCCAAGCTCATCCAGCGGAAAAATGGCCAAAAGCGGGTGGGCTATAGCCTTGGGGAGGGGCTGGCCAACCGTCCGCGGACTCGGAATGGGGCGAGACTTTGCGAGCGGCCTCCAGCGTGCCAAAAATAGGCCACGGGAACAGCCGCGCCCAAAAATAACTGCCCGAAGGCCGCGGCGCCAAGTTCGTCCCAGCGGAAAAATGGCCAAAAGCGGGTGGGCTATAGCCTTGGGGGAGGGGCTGGCCATTTTTTTCAGCCGTACTCGGAATGGGGTGACACTTTGCGAGCGGCGTCCGCGTGCCAAAAATAGGGCCTTGGCACAGCTGCGCCCAAAACTAACTGCCCGAAGGCCGGGGCGCCAAGTTCGTCCAGCGGAACAATGGCCAAAAGCGGGTGGGCTATAGCCTTTGGGGGAGGGCTGGCCAACCGTCCGCCGGACTCGGAATGGGACGAGACTTTGCGAGCGGCCTCCGCGTGCCAAAAATAGGCCGCGGGCACAGCCGCGCCCAAAAATAACTGCCCGAAAGTCGGCGCACCCAAACTCCACAGCGGAAAAATGGCCAAAAAATGGGTGGGCTATAGCCTTGGGGGGAGGGGCTGGCCAACTTCGTCCGCCGGACTCAGAATGGGGCGAGACTTTACGAGCGGCCTCCGCTTGCCAAAAATAGGCCGCGGGCACAGCCACATCCAAAAATACCCCCTGAAGGTCGGCGCGCCCAAACCCCCCAGCGGAAAAATGGCGAAAAAACGGGTGGGCTATAGCCTTGGGGGGAGGGGCTGGCCAACTTCGTCCGCCGGACTCGGAATGGGGCGAGACTTTGCGAGCGGCCTCCGCGTGCCAAAAATAGGCTGCGGGCACAGCCGCGCCCAAAAATAACCGCCCGAAGGCCGGGGCGCCAAGTTCGTCCAGCGGAAAAATGGCCAAAAAACGGGTGGGCTATAGCCTTGGGGGGAGGGGCTGGCCAACTTCGTCCGCCGGACTCGGAATGGGGCGAGACTTTGCGAGCGGCCTCCGCATTCCAAAAATAGGCCGCGGGCACAGCCACTCCCAAAAATAACCCCCCAAAGGTCGGCGCGCCCAAACCCCCCAGCGGAAAAATGGCCAAAAAACGGGTGGGCTATAGCCTTGGGGGGAGGGGCTGGCCAACTTCGTCCGCCGGACATGGAATGGGACGAGACATTGCGAGCGGCCTCCCCGTACAAAAAATATGCCGCGGGCACAGCCGCACCCAGAAATAACCTCCCGAAGGCCGGGGCGCCAAGTTCGTCTAGCGGAAAAATGGTCAAAAAACGGGTGGGCTATAGCCTTGGGGGGTGGGGCTGGCCAACTTCGTCCGTCGGACTCGGAATGGGGCGAGACTTTATGAGCGGCCTCCACCTGCCAAAACTAGGCCGCGGGCACAGCCGCGTCCAAAAATAACCGCCCGAAGACCGGGGCAACAAGTTCATCCAGCGGAAAAATGGCCAAAAAACGGGTGGGCTTTAGCCTTGGGGGGAGGGGCTGGCCAACATCGTCCGCCGGACTCGGAATGGGGCGAGACTTTTCGAGCGGCCTCCGCGTGCCAAAAATAGGCCGCGGGCACAGCCGCGGCCAAAAATAACCCCCCAAAGGTCGGTGCGCCCAAACCCCCCAGCGGAAAAATGGCCAAGAAACGGGTGGGCTATAGCCTTGGGGGGAGGGGCTGGCCAACTTCGTCCGCCGGACTAGGAATGGGGTGAGACTTTACGAGCAGCCTCCGCGTGCCAAAAATAGGCTGCGGGCACAGCCGCGCCCAAAAATCACCCCCCAAAGTTCGGCGCGTACAAACCCCCCAGCGGAAAAATGGCCAAAAAACGGGTGGGCTATAGCCTTGGGGGGAGGGGTGGCCCACTTCGTCCGCCGGACTCGGAATGGGCCAAGACTTTGCGAGCGGCCTCCGCGTACTAAAAATTGGCCACGGGCACAGCCGCGCCCAAAAATAAAGGCCCGAAGGCCGGGGGGCCAAGTTCATCCAGCGGAAAAATGGCCAAAAAACGGGTGGGTTATAGCCTTGGGGGGAGGGGCTGGCCAACTTCGTCCGCCGGACTCGGAATGGGGCGAGACTTTGCGAGCGGCCTCCGGGTACCAAAAATAGGCCGCGGGCACAGCCGCGCCCAAAAATAGGCCGCGCGCACAGCATCGTCCAAAAATAACCGCCCGAAGGCCGGGGCACCAAGTTCGTCCAGCGGAAAAATGGCCAAAAAACGGGTGGGCTATAGCCTTGGGGGGAGGGGCTGGCCCACTTCGTCCGCCGGACTCGTAATGGGGCGAGACTTTGCGAGCCGCCTCCGCGTGCCAATAATAGGCCGCGGGCACAGCCGCGCCCAAAATTAACCACCCGAAGGTCTACGCGCCCAAACCCCCCTGCGGAAAAATGGCCAAAAAATGGGTGGGCTATAGCCTTGGGGGGAGGGGCTGGCCAACTTCGACCGCCGGATTCGGAATGGGTCGAGACTTTGCGAGCGGCCTCCGTGTGCCAAAAATATGCCGCAGGCACAGCCGCACCCTGAAATAAATGCCCGAAGGCAAAGGCGCCAGGTTCGTCTAGCGGAAAAAGGCCACAAAAACGGGTGGGTTATACCCTTGGGGGGTGGGGCTGGCCAACTACGTCCGCTGGACTCGGACTTGCGCGAGACTTTGCGAGGGGCCTCCGTGTGCTAAAAAAAGGCCGCGGGCATAGCCGCGCCCAAAAATAACCGCCCGAAAGCCGGGGCGCCAAGTTCGCCCAGCGGAAAAAGGCCACAAAAACGGGTGGGCTATAGCCTTGGGGGGTGGGGCTGGCCAACTTCGTCCGCCGGACTCGGAATGGCGCGAGACTTTGCGAGGGGCCTCCGTGTACCAAAAATAGGCTACTGGCACAGCCGCGCCCAAAAATAACCACGCGAATGCCGGGGTGCCAAGTTCTCCAGCGGAAAAAGGCCACAAAAACGGGTGGGCTATAGCCTTGGGGGGTGGGGCTGGCCAACTTCGTCCGCCGGACTCGGAATGGCGCGAGACTTTGCGAGGCGCCTGCGTGTGCCAAAAATAGGCCGCGATCACAGCCGCGCCCAAAAATAACCGCCCGAAGGCCGGGGCGCCGAGTTCGTCCAGCGGAAAAAGGCCACAAAAACGGGTGGGCTATAGCCTTGACGGGTGGGGCTGGCCAACTTCGTCCGCCGGACTCGGAATGGCGCGAGACTTTGCGAGGGGCCTCCGTGTACTAAAAATAGGAAGCGGCACAGCCGCGCCCAAAAATAACCGCCCGAAGGCCGGGGCGCCAAGTTCGTCCAGCGGAAAAAGGCCACAAAAACGGGTGGGCTATTGCCTTGGGGGGTGGGGATGGCCAACTTCGTCCGCCGGACTCGGAATGGCGCGAGACTTTGCGAGGCGCCTCCGTGTGCTAAAAATAGGCCGCGAGCAAAAATAACCGCCCGAAGGCCGGGGCGCCAAGTTCGTCCAGCGGAATAAGGCCACAAAAACGGGTGGGCTATAGCCTTGGGGGGTGGGGCTGCCCAACTTCGTCCGCCGGACTCGGAATGGCGCGAGACTTTGCGAGGCGCCTTCGTGTGCCAAAAATAGGCCGCGGGCACAGCCGCGCCCAAAAAAACCCACCCGAAGGCCGCGGCTCCAAGTTCGTCCAGCGGAAAAAGGCCACAAAAACGGGTGGGCTATAGCCTTTGGGGGTGGGGCTGGCCAACTTCGTCCGCCGGCACAGCCGCGCCCAAAAATAACCACCCGAAGGCCGGGGCGCCAAGTTCATCCAGCGGAAAAAGGCCACAAAAACGGGTGGGCTATAGCCTTGGGGGGTGGGGCTGGCCAACTTCGTCCGCCGGACTCGGAATGGCGAGACACTTTGCGAGGGGCCTCTGTGTGCCAAAAATAGGCCGCGGGCACAGCCGCGCCCAAAAATAACCGCCCGAAGGCCGGGGCGCCAAGTTCGTCCAGCGGAAAAAGGCCACAAAAACGGGTGGGCTATAGCCTTGGGGGGTGGGGCTGGCCCACTTCGTCCGCCGGACTTGGAATGGCGCGACACTTTGCGAGGGGCCTCCGTGTGCCAAAAATAGGCGACGGGTACAGCCGCAGCCAAAAATAACAGCCCGAAGGCCGGGGCGCCAAGTTCGTCCAGCGGAAAAAGGCTACAAAAACGGGTGGGCTATAGCGTTGGGGGGTGGGGCTGGCCAACTTCTTCCGCCAGGCTCGGAATAGCGCGAGACTTTGCGAGGGGCCTCCGCGTGCCAAAAATAGGCCGCGGGCAAAGCCGCGCCCAAAAATAACCGCCCGAAGGCCGGGGCGCCAAGTTCGTCCAGCGGAAAAAGGCTTCAAAAACGGGTGGGCTATAGCCTTGGGGGGTGGGGCTGGCCAACTTCGTCCGCTGGACTCGGAATGGTGCGAGACTTCGCAAGGGGCCTCCGTGTACCAAAAATAGGCTGTGGGCTCAGCCGCGCCCAAAAATAACCGCCCGAAGGCCGCGGCGCCAAGTTCGTCCAGCGGAAAAAGGCCACAAAAACGGGTGGGCTATAGCCTTGGGGGATGGGGCTGGCCAACTTTGTCTGCCGGTCTCGGAATGGCGGGATACTTTACGAGGGGCCTCCGTGTGCCAAAAATAGGCTGCGGGCACAGCCTCGCCCAAAAATAACCACCCGAAGGCCGGGGCGCCAAGTTCGTCCAGCGGAAAAAGGCCACAAAAACGGGTGGGCTATAGCCTTGGGGGGTGGGGCTGGCCAACTTTGTCCGCCGGACTCGGAATGGCGCGAGACTTTGCGAGGCACCTTCGTGTGCCAAAAATAGACCGCGAGCACAGCCGCGCCCAAAAATAACCGCCCGAAGGCCGGGGCACCAAGTTCGTCCAGCGGAAAAAGGCCACAAAAACCGGTGGGCTATAGCCTTGGGGGGTGGGGCTGGCCAAGTTCGTCCGCCGGACTCGGAATGGTGTGAGACTTCGCCAGGGGACTCCGTGTACCAAAACTAGGCTGTGGGGTCAGCCGCGCCCAAAAATAACACCCCGAAGGTCGGCGTGCCCAAACCCCCCAGCGGAAAAATGGTCAAAAAACGGGTGGGCTATAGCCTAGGGGGGAAGGGCTGGCCAACTTCGTCCGCCGGACTCGGAATGGGGCGAGACTTTACGAGCGGCCTCCACGTGCCAAATGTAGGCCGTGGGCACAGCCGCGCCCAAAAATAACCCCCCGAAGGTCGGCGCGCCCACACCCCCCAGCGGAAAAATGGCCAAAAAACGGGTGGGCTATAGCCTTGGGGGGAGGGCTGGCCAACTTCGTCCGCCGGACTCGGAATGGCGCGAGACTTTGCGGCACTCGGCCAAAAATGGGGCGAGACTTAGCGATCGGCCTCCAAGTTCGTCCAGCGGAAAAAGGCCACAAAAACCGGTGGGCTATAGCCTTGGGGGGTGGGGCTGGCCAAGTTCGTCCGCCGGACTCGGAATGGTGTGAGACTTCGCCAGGGGACTCCGTGTACCAAAACTAGGCTGTGGGGTCAGCCGCGCCCAAAAATAACACCCCGAAGGTCGGCGTGCCCAAACCCCCCAGCGGAAAAATGGTCAAAAAACGGGTGGGCTATAGCCTAGGGGGGAGGGGCTGGCCAACTTCGTCCGCCGGACTCGGAATGGGGCGAGACTTTGCGAGCGGCCTCCGTGTGCCAAAAATAGGCCGTGGACACAGCCGCGCCCAAAAATAACCGCCGGAAGGCCGGGGCGCCAAGTTCGTCCAGCGGAAAAATGGCCAAAAAATGGGTGGGCTATAGCCTTGGGGGGAGGGGCTGGCCAACTTCGTCCGCCGGACTCGGAATGGGATGAGACTTTGCGAACGGCCTCCGCGTGCCAAAAATAGGCTGCGGGCACAACCGCGCCCAAAAATAACCCCCCGAAGGTCGGCGCGCCCACACCCCCCAGCGGAAAAATGGCCAAAAAACGGGTGGGCTATAGCCTTGGGGGGAGGGGGTGGCCAACTTCGTCCCCCGGACTCGGAATGGGGCGAGACTTTGCGATCGGCCTCCGTGTGCCACAAATAGGCCGCGGGCACAGCCGCGCCCCAAAATAACCCCCCGAAGGTCGGCGCGCCCAAACCCCCCAGCGGAAAAATGGACAAAAAACGGGTGGGCTATAGCCTTGAAGGGAGGGGCTGGCCAACTTCGTCCGCCGGACTCGGAATCGGGCGAGACTTTGCGAGAGGCCTCCGTGTGCCAAAAATAGGCCGTGGACACAGCCGCGGCCAAAAATAACCGCCCGAAGGCCGGGGCGCCAAGTTCGTCCAGCGGAAAAATGGGCAAAAAACGGGTGGTCTATAGCCTTGGGGGGAGGGGCTGGCCAACTTCGTCCGCCGGACTCGGAATGGGGCAGACTTTGCGAACGGCCTCCGCGTGCCAAAAATAAGCCGCGGGCACAGTCGCGCCCAAAAATAACCGCCCGAAGGCCGGGGCGCCAAGTTCGTCCTGCGGAAAAATGGCCAAAAAACGGGTGGGCTATAGCCTAGGGGGGAAGGGCTGGCCAACTTCGTCCGCCGGAGTCGGAATGGGGCAAGACTTTGCGAGCAGCCTCCGCGTACCAAAAATAGGCCGCGGGCACAGCCGCACCCAAAAATAACCCCCCGAAGGTCGGCGCACCCAAACCCCCCAGCGGAAAAACGGTCAAAAAACGTGTGGGCTATAGCCTAGGGGGGAGGGGCTGGCCAACTTCGTCCGCCGGACTCGGAATGGGGCGAGACTTTGTGAGCAGCCTCCGCGTGCCAAAAATAGGCCGCGAGCACAGCCGCGCCCGAAAATAACCACTCGAAGGCCGGGGCGCCATGTTCGTCCAGCGGAAAAATGGCCAAAAAACGTGTGGGCTATAGCCTTGGGGGGAGGGGCTGGCCAACTTCGTCCGCCGGACTCGGAATGGGGCGAGACTTTGCGAATGGCCTCCGCGAGCCAAAAATAGGCTGCGGGCACAGCCGCGCCCAAAAATAACCGCCCGAAGGCCGTGGCGCAAGGTTCGTCCAGCGGAACAATGGCCAAAAAACGGGTGGGCTATCGCCTTGGGGGGTGGCGGTGGCCGACTTCGTCCGCCGGACTCGGAATGGCGCGAGACTTTGTGAGGGGCCTCCGTGTGCCAAAAAAACCCCGCGGGCACAGCCGCGCCCAAAAATAACCGCCCGAATGCCGGGGCGCCAAGTTCGTCCAGTGGAAAAAGGCCACAAAAACGGGTGGGCTATAGCCTTGGGGGGTGGGGCTGGCCAACTTCGTCTGCCGGACTCGGAATGGCGCGAGACTTTGTGAGGGGCCTCCGTGTGCCAAAAAAAGCCGCGGGCACAGCCGCGCCCAAAAATAACCGCCCGAATGCCGGGGCGCCAAGTTCGTCCAGCGGAAAAAGGCCACAAAAACGGGTGGGCTATAGCCTTGGGGGGTGGGGCTGGCCGACTTCGTCTGCCGGACTCGGAATGGCGCGAGACTTTGTGAGGGTCCTCCGTGTGCCAAAAAAAGCCCGCGGGCACAGCCACGCCCAAAAATAACCGCCCGAATGCCGGGGCGCCAAGTTCGTCCTGCGGAAAAAGGCCAGAAAAACGGGTGGGCTATAGCCTTGGGGGGTGGGGCTGGCCAACTTCGTCCGCCGGACTCGGAATGGCGCGAGACTTTGCGAGGCGCCTCCGTGTACCAAAAATAGGCCGTGGGCACAGCCGCGTCCCAAAATACCGGCCCGAAGGCCGGGGCGCCGAGTTCGTCCAGCGGAAAAAGGCCACAAAAACGGGTGGGCTATAGCCTTGGCGGGTGGGGCTGGCCCACTTCGTCCGCCGGACTCGGAATGGCGCTAGACTTTGCGAGGCGCCTCCGTGTGCCAAAAATATGCCGCGGGCAAAGCCGCGCCCAAAAATATCAGCCCGAAGGCCGGGGCGCCAAGTTCGTCCAGCGGAAAAAGGCCACAAAAACGGGTGGGCTATAGCCGTGGGGGGTGGGGCTGGCTAACTTCGTCCGCCGGACTCGGAATAGCGCGAGACTTTGCGAGGCGCCTCCGTGTGCCAAAAATAGGTAGCGGGCACAGGCGCGCCCAAAAATACCCGCCCGAAGGCCGCGGCTCCAAGTTCGTCCAGCGGAAAAAGGCCACAAAAACGGGTGGGCTATAGCCTTGGGGGGTGGGGCCGGCCAACTTCGTCCACCGGACTCGGAATGGGGCAAGACTTAGCGATCGGCCTCCGTGTGCCACAAATAGGCCGCGGGCACAGCCGCGCCCAAAAATAACCCCCCGAAGGTCGGCGCGCCCAAACCCCCCAGCGGAAAAATGGCCAAAAAACGGGTGAGCTATAGCCTTGGAGGGAGGGGCTGGCCAACTTCGTCCGCCGGACTCGGAATGGGGCCAGACTTTGCGAACGGCCTCCGCGTGCCAAAAATAGGCCGCGGGCACAGTCGCGCCCAAAAATAACCGCCGGAAGGCCGGGGCGCCAAGTTCGTCCAGCGGAAAAATGGCCAAAAAATTGGTGGGCTATAGCCTTGGGGGGAGGGGCTGGCCAACTTCGTCCGCCGGACTCGGAATGGGATGAGACTTTGCGAGCGGCCTCCGCGTGCCAAAAATAGGCCGCGGGCACAACCGCGCCCAAAAATAACCCCCCGAAGGTCGGCGCGCCCACACCCCCCAGCGGAAAAATGGCCAAAAAACGGGTGGGCTATAGCCTTGGGGGGAGGGGGTGGCCAACTTCGTCCGCCGGACTCGGAATGGGGCGAAACTTTGCGATCGGCCTCCGTGTGCCACAAATAGGCCGCGGGCACAGCCGCGCCCAAAAATAACCCCCCGAAGGTCGGCCCGCCCAAACCCCCCAGCGGAAAAATGGACAAAAAACGGGTGGGCTATAGCCTTGGAGGGAGGGGCTGGCCAACTTCGTCCGCCGGACTCGGAATGGGGCGAGACTTTGCGAGCGGCCTCCGTGTGCCAAAAATAGGCCGTGGACACAGCCGTGCCCAAAAATAACCGCCCGAAGGCCGGGGCGCCAAGTTCGTCCAGCGGAAAAATGGCCAAAAAACGGGTGGGCTATAGCCTTGGGGGGAGGGGCTGGCCCACTTCGTCCGCCGGACTCGGAATGGGGCAGACTTTGCGAACGGCCTCCGCGTGCCAAAAATAGGCCGTGGGCACAGTCGCGCCCAAAAATAACCGCCCGAAGGCCGGGGCGCCAAGTTCGTCCAGCGGAAAAATGGCCAAAAAACGGGTGGGCTATAGCCTAGGGGGGAAGGGCTGGCCAACTTCGTCCGCCGGAGTCGGAATGGGGCGAGACTTTGCGAGCAGCCTCCACGTACCAAAAATAGGCCGCGGGCACAGCCGCACCCAAAAATAACTCCCCGAAGGTCGGCGCACCCAAACCCCCCAGCGGAAAAACGGTCAAAAAACGTGTGGGCTATAGCCTAGGGGGGAGGGGCTGGCCAACTTCGTCCGCCGGACTCGGAATGGGGCGAGACTTTGTGAGCAGCCTCTGTGTGCCAAAAATAGGCCGCGAGCACAGCCGCGCCCGAAAATAACCGCTCGAAGGCCGGGGCACCATGTTCGTCCAGCGGAAAAATGGCCAAAAAACGTGTGGGCTATAGCCTTGGGGGGAGGGGCTGGCCAACTTCGTCCGCCGGACTCGGAATGGGGCGAGACTTTGCGAGTGGCCTCCGCGAGCCAAAAATAGGCTGTGGGCACAGCCGCGCCCAAAAATAACCGCCCGAAGGCCGTGGCGCAAGGTTCGTCCAGCGGAACAATGGCCAAAAAACGAGTGGGCTATCGCCTTGGGGGGTGGCGGTGGCCGACTTCGTCCGCCGGACTCGGAATGGCGCGAGACTTTGTGAGGGGCCTCCGTGTGCCAAAAAAACCCCGCGGGCACAGCCGCGCCCAAAAATAACCGCCCGAAGGCCGGGGCGCCAAGTTCGTCCAGCGGAAAAATGGCCAAAAAACGGGTGGGCTATAGCCTTGGGGGGAGGGGCTGTCCAACTTCGTCCGCCGGACTCGGAATGGGGCGTGACTTTGCAAGCGGCCTCCGCGTGCCAAAAATAGGCCTTGGGCACAGCCGCGCCCAAAAATAACCGCCCGAAGGTCGGCGCCCCCAAACTCCCCAGCGGAAAAATGGCCAAAAAACGGGTGGGCTATACCCTTGGGGGGAGGGGCTGTCCAACTTCATCCGCCGGACTCCGAATGGGGCAAGACCTTGCGAGCGGCCTCCGCGTGCCAAAATTAGGCCGCGAGCACAGCCGCGCCCAAAAATAACCGCCCGAAGGCCGGGGCGCCAAGTTCGTCCAGCGGAAAAATTGTCAAAAAACGGGTGGGCTATAGCCTTGGGGGGAGGGGCTGGCCAACTTCGTCCGCCGGACTCGGAATGGGGCTAGACTTTGCGAACGGCCTCCGCGTGCCAAAAATAGGCCGTGGCCACATCCGCGCCCAAAAATAACCACCCGAAGGCCGGGGCGCAGGGTTCATACAGCGGAAAAATAGCCAAAAAACGGGTGGGCTATAGCCTTGGGGGAGGGGCTGGCCGACTTCGTCCGCCGGACTCGGAATGGGATGAGACTTTGCGAGCGGCCTCCGCGCGCCAAAAATAGGCCGCGGGCACAGCCGTGCCCAAAAATAACCCCCCGAAGGTCGTTGCGCCAAGTTCGTCCAGCAGAAAAATTGCCAAAAAACGGGTGGGCTATAGCCTTGGGGGGATGGGCTGGCCAACTTCGTCCGCCGGACTCAGAATGGGGCGAGACTTTGTAAATGGCCTCCTCGTGCCAAAAATAGGCCACGGGCACAGCAGTACCCAAAAATAACCGCCCGAAGGCCGGGGCACCAAGTTCGTCCAGCGGAAAAAGGCCACAAAAACGGGTGGGCTATAGCCTTGGGCGGTGGGACTGGCCAAGTTCGTCCGCCGGACTTGGAATGGGGCGAGACTTTACGAGTGGCCTCCATGTGCTAAAAATAGGCCGTGGGCACAGCAGCACCCAAAAATAACTGCCCGACGGCCGGGGCGCCAAGTTCGTCCAGCGGAAAAAGGCCACAAAAACGGGTGGGTTATAGGCTTGGGGTGTGGGGCTGGCCGAGTTCGTCCGCCGGTCTCGGAATGGGGCCAGACTTTGCGAGCGGTCTCCGTGAGCCAAAAATAGGCCATGGACACAGCAGCGCCCAAAAATAACTGCCCGAAAGTCGGGGCGCCAAGTTCGTCCAGCGGAAAAAGGCCACAAAAACTGGTGGGCTATAGCCTTGGTGGGTGGGGCAGGCCGAGTTCATCCGCCAGACTCGGAATGGGGTGAGACTTTGCGAGCGGACTCCGTGTTCCAAAAATAGGCCGCGGGCACAGCCGCGCCCAAAACTAGCCGCCCGAAGGCCGGGGCACCAAGTTCGTCCAGCGGAAAAAGGCCACAAAAATGGGTGGGCCATAGCCTAGGGGTGTGGGGCAGGCCAAGTTCGTCCGCCGGACTCGGAATGGGGCGAGACTTTACGAGCTGCCTCTGTGCGCCAAAAATAGGCCGTGGGGACAGCCGGGCCAAAAAATAACCGCCCGAAAGGCCGGGGTGCCAAGTTCGTCCAGCGGAAAAAGACCACAGAAACGGGTGGGCTATAGCCTTGGAGGGAGGGGCTGGCCAACTTCGTCCGCCGGACTCGGAATGGGGCGAGACTTTGCGAGCGGCCTCCGTGTGCCAAAAATAGGCCGCGGACACAGCAGCACCCAAAAATAACTACCCGACGGCCGGGGCGCCAAGTTCGTCCAGCGGAAAAAGGCCACAAAAACGGGTGGGTTATAGCCTAGGGGTGTGGGGCAGGCCGAGTTCGTCCGCCGGACTCGGAATGGGACGAGATTTTTAGAGCGGCCTCCGTGTGCAAAAAATAGGCAGCGGGCACAGCCGCTCCCAAAAATATCCGCCCGATGGCGGGGGTCCCAAGTTCGTCCAGCGGAAAAAAAGGCCACAAAAACGGGTTGGGTATAGGCTTGGGGGGTGGGGCTGGCCAAGTTCGTCCGCCGGTCTCGGAATGGGGCCAGACTTTGCGAGCGGTCTACGTGAGCCAAAAATAGGCCGTGTACACAGCAGCGCCCAAAAATAACTGCCCGAAAGCCGGGGCGCCAAGTTTGTCCAGCGGAAAAAGGCCACAAAAACTGGTGGGCTATAGCCTTGGTGGGTAGGGCAGGCCGAGTTCATCCGCCAGAATCGTAATGGGGTGAGACTTTGCGAGCGGACTCCGTGTTCCAAAAATAGGCCGCGGGCACACCCGCGCCCAAAACTAGCCGCCCGAAGGCCGGGGCACCAAGTTCGTCCAGCGGAAAAAGGCCACAAAAACAGGTGGGCTATAGCCTTGGGGGGTGGGGCTGGCCAAGTTCAACCGCAGGACTCGGAATGGAACGAGACTTTACGAGCGGCCTCCGTGTGCCAAAAATAGGCCGCGGGCATAGCCGCACCCAAAAATAGCCGTCCGAAGGCCGGGGCGCCAAGTTCGTCCAGCGGAAAAAGGCCACAAAAACGGGTGGTCTATAGCCTTGGGGAGTGGGGCTGGCCAAGTTCGTCCACCAGACTCGGAATGGGTCGAGAGTTTGCGAGCAGCCTCCGTGTGCCAAAAAAAGGACGTGCGCACAGCCGCGCCCAAAAATAACCGCCCGAAGGCCGGGATGCAAAGTTCGTCCAGCGGAAAAAGGCCACAAAAACGGTTAGGCTATAGCCTTGGGGGGTGGGGCTGGCCAAGTTCGACCGCCGGACTCGGAATGGGATGAGACTTTACGAACGGCTCCGTGCGCAAAAAATAGGCCGCGGGCACAGCCGGGCCCAAAAATAGCCGCCCAAAGGCCGGGGCGCCAAGTTCGTCCAGCGGAGAAAGGCCACAAAAACGGGTGGGCTATAGCCTAGGGGTGTGGGGCAGGCCAAGTTCGTCCGCCGGACTCGGAATAGGGCGAGACTTTGCGAGCAGCCTCTGTGTATGAAAAATAGGCCGCGGACACAGTAGCTCCCAAAAATAACTGCCCGATGGCCGGGGCGCCAAGTTCGTCTAGCGGAAAAAGGCCACAAAAACGGGTGGGCTATAGCCTAGGGGTGTGGGGCAGGCCATGTTCGTCCACCGGACTCGGAATGGGGCGAGACTTTGCAAGCGGCCTCCGTGTTCCAAAAATAGGCCATGGGCACAGCTGTGACCAAAAATAACTGCCCGAAGGCCGGGGCGCCATGTTCGTCCAGCGGAAAAAGGCCACAAAAACGGGTGGGCTATACCTTGGGGGGTGGGGCTGAACAACTTCGTCCGCCGGACTCAGAATGGCGCGAGACTTTGCGAGGCGCCTCCGTGTGCCAAAAATAGGCCGCGGACACAGCCGCACCCAAAAATACCTGCACGAAGGGGGGGGGGGCGCCATGTTCGTCCAGGGGAAAAAGGCCTCAAAAACGGGTGGGCTATAGCCTTTGGGGGTGGGGCTGGCCAACTTCGTCCGCCGGACTCGGAATGGGGCGAGACTTTGCGAGGCGCCTCCATGTGCCAAAAATAGGCCGCGGGCACAGCCGCACCCAAAAATACCCACCCGAAGGCCGGGGCGCCTAGTTCGTCCAGCGGAAAAAGACCACAAAAAAGGGTGGGCTATAGCCTTGGGGGGTGGGGCCGGCCAACTTCGTCTGCCGGACTCGGAATGGTGTGAGACTTTGCGAGGCGCCTCCTTGTGTCAAAAATTAGCCGCGGACAAAGCCACGCCCAAAACTACCCGCCCGAAGGTCGGGGCGCCAAGTTCGTCCTGCGGAAAAAGGCCACAAAAACGGGTGGGCTATAGCCTTGGGGGGTGGGGCTGGCCAACTTCGTCCGCCGGACTCAGAATGGCGCGAGACTTTGCGAGGCACCTCCGCGTACCAAAAATAGGCCGCCGGCACAGACGCGCCCAAAAATACCCACCCAAAGGCCGGGGCGCCTAGTTCGTCCTGCGAAAAAAGGCCACAAAAACGGGTGGGCTATACCTTGGGGGGTGGGGCTGAACAACTTCGTCCGCCGGACTCGGAAAGGCGCGAGACATTGCGAGGCGCCTCCGTGTGCCAAAAATAGGCCGCGGGCACAGCCGCGTCCAAAAATACCCGCCCGAAGGCCGAGGCGCCTAGTTCGTCCAGCGGAAAAAGGCCACAAAAAAGGGTGGGCTATAGCCTTGGGGGGTGGGGCTGCCCCACTTCGTCCGCCAGACTCGGAATGGCATGAGACTTTGCGAGGCATCTTCTTGTGCCAAAAATTGGCCACGGGCACAGCCGCCCCCAAAAATACCTGCCCGAAGGCCGGGGCGCCAAGTTCGTCCTGCGGAAAAAGGCCACAAAAACGGGTGGGCTATAGCCTTGGGGGGTGGGGCTGAACAACTTCGTCCGCCGGACTCGGAATGGCGCGAGATTTTGCGAGGCGCCTCCGTGTGCCAAAAATAGGCCGCGGGCACAGCCGCGCCCAAAAATACCTGCACGAAGGGGGGGCGCCAAGTTCGTCCAGCGGAAAAAGGCCACAAAAACGGGTGGGCTATAGCCTTTGGGGGTGGGGCTGGCCGACTTCGTCCGCCGGACTCCGAATGGCGCGAGACTTTACGAGGGGCCTCCGTGTGTCAAAAATAGGCCGCGGGCACAGCCGCACCCAAAAGTACCCGCCCGAAGGCCGGGGCGCCATGTTCGTCCAGCGGAAAAAGGCCACAAAACGGGTGGGCTACAGCCTTGGGGGGTGGGGCTGGCCAACTTCGTCCGCCGGACTCGGAATTGCGCGAGACTTTGCGAGGTGCCTCCGTGTGCCAAAAATAGGCCGCGGGCACAGCCGCACCCAAAAATACCTGCACAAAGGGGGGGCGCCAAGTTCGTCCAGGGGAAAAAGGCCACAAAAACGGGTGGGCTATAGCCTTGGGGGGTGGGGCTGGCCAACTTCGTCCGCCGGACTCGGAATGGCGCGAGAGTTTGTGAGGCGCCTCCATGTGCCAAAAATAGGCCGCGGGCACAGCCGCGCCCAAAAATACCCGCCCGAAGGCCGGGGCGCCATGTTCGTCCAACGGAAAAAGGCCACAAAAACGGGTGGGCTATACCTTGGGGGTTGGGGCTGAACAACTTCGTCCGCCGGAATCGGAATGGCGCGAGACTTTGCGAGGCGCCTCCGTGTGCCAAAAATAGGCCGCGGGCACAGCCGCGCCCAAAAATACCCGCTCGAAGGCCGGGGCACCAAGTTCGTCCAACGGAAAAAGGCCACAAAAACGGGTGGTCTACGGCCTTGGGGGGTGGGGGCTGGCCAACTTCATCCGCCGGACTCGGAATTGCGCGAGACTTTACGAGGTGCCTCCGTCTGCCAAAAATAGGCCGCGGGCACAGCCGCACCCAAAAATACCTGCACGAAGGGGGTAGCGCCAAGTTCGTCCAGCGGAAAAAGGCCACGAAAACGGGCGGGCTATAGCCTTGGGGGGTGGGGCTGGCCAGCTTCGTCCGCCGGACTCGGAATGGCGCGAGACTTTACGAGGTGCCTCCGTGTGCCAAAAATAGGCCGCGGGCACAGCCACGCCCAAAAATACCCGCCCGAAGGCCGGGGCACCAAGTTCGTCCAACGGAAAAAGGCCACAAAAACGGGTGGGCTATACCTTGGGGGTTGGGGCTGAACAACTTCGTCCGCCGGAATCGGAATGGCGCGAGACTTTGCGAGGCGCCTCCGTATGCCAAAAATAGGCCACCGGCACAGCCGCCCCCAAAAATACCCGCCCGAAGGCCGGGGCGCCTAGTTCGTCCTGCGGAAAAAGGCCACAAAAACGGGTGGGCTATACCTTGGGGGGTGGGGCTGGCCGACTTCGTCCGCCGGACTCGGAATGGTATGAGACTTTGCGAGGCACCTCCGTGTGCCAAAAACAGGCCGCGGGCACAGCCGCGCCCAAAAATACCCACCCGAAGGCCGGGGCGCCAAGTTCGTCCAGCGGAAAAAGGCCACTAAAACGGGTGGGCTATAGCCTTGGGGGGTGGGGCTGGCCAACTTCGTCCGCCGGACTCGGTATGGCGCGAGACTTTGCGAGCGGCCTCCGTGTGCCAAAAATAGGCCCCGGACACAGCCGCGACTAAAAATAACCGCCCGAAGGCCGGGGTGCCAAGTTCGTCCAGCGGAAAAAGGCCACAAAAACGGGTGGGCTATAGCCTTGGGGGGTGGGGCTGGCCATCTTCGTCCGCCGTACTCGGAATGGCGCGAGACTTTGCGAGCGGCCTCCGTGTGCCAAAACTAGGCCCCGGGCACAGCCTCGCCCAAAAATAATCACCCGAAGGCCGGGGCGCCAAGTTCGTCCAGCGGAAAAAGGCCACAAAAACGGGTGGGCTATAGCCTTGGGGGGTGGGGCTGGCCAACTTCGTCCGCCGGACTTGGAATTGCGCGAGACTTTGCGAGCGGCCTCCGTGTGCCAAAAATAGGCCCCGGGCACAGCCGCACCCAAAAATAAGCGCCCGAAGGCCGGGGCGCCAAGTTCGTCCAGCGGAAAATGGCCACAAAAACGGGTGGGCTATAGCCTTGGGGGTGGGGCTGGCCAACTTCGTCCGCCGGACTCGGAATGGCGCGAGACTTTGCGAGCGGCCTCCGTGTGCTAAAAATAGGACCCGGGCTCAGCCGCGCCCAAAAATAACCGCCCGAAGGCCGGGGCGCCAAGTTCGTCCAGCGGAAAAATGTCCAAAAAACGGGTGGGCTATAGCCTTGGGGGGAGGGGCTGGCCGACTTCGTCCGCCGGACTCGGAATGGGGTGAGACTTTACGAGCGGCCTCCGCGTGCCAAAAATATGGCGCGGGCAGAGCCGCGCAAAAAATAACCCCCCGAACGTAGGCGCGCCCAAACCCCCCAGCTGAAAAATGGCCAAAAAACGGGTGGGCTATAGCCTTGGGGGGAGGGGCTGGCCAACTTCGTCCGCCGGACTCGGAATGGGGCGAGACCTTGCGAGCGGCCTCTGCGTGCCAAAAAATGGCCGCGGGTTCAGCCGCGGCCAAAAATGACCCCCCGACGGTCGGCGCGCCCAAACCCCCCAGCGGAAAAATGGCCATAAAACGGGTTGGCTATAGCCTTGGGGTGTTGGGCTGGCCAACTTCGTCCGCCGGACTCGGAATGGTGCGAGACTTTGCGAGCGGCCTCCATGTGCCAAAAATAGGCCCCGGGCACAGCCACGGCCAAAAATAACCGCCCGAAGGCCAGGGCGCCAAGTTCGTCCAGCGGAAAATGGCCACAAAAACGGGTGGGCTATAGCCTTGGGGGGTGGGGCTGGCCAACTTCGTCCGCCGGACTCGGTATGGCGCGAGACTTTGCGAGCGGCCTCCGTGTGCCAAAAATAGGCCGCGGGCACAGCCTCGCCCAAAAATACCAACCCGAAGGCCGCGGTGCCAAGTTCGTCCAGCGGAAAAAAGGCCACAAAAACGGGCGGGCTATAGCCTTGGGGGGTGCGGCTGGCCCACTTCGTCCGCCGGACTCGGAATGGCGCGAGACTTTGCGAGGGACCTCTGTGTGCCAAAAATAGGCCGCGGGCACAGCCGCGCCCAAAAATACCCGCCCGAAGGCCGCGGCGCCAAGTTCGTCCAGTGGAAAATGGCCACAAAAACGGGCGGGCTATAGCCTTGGGGGGTGGGGCTGTTCAACTACGTCCGCCGGACTCGGAATGGCGCAAGACTTTGCGAGGCGCCTCCGTGTGCCAAAAATAGGCCGCGGGCACAGCCGCGCCCAAAAATACCCGCCCGAAGGCCGTGGCGCCAAGTTCGTCCAGCGGAAAATGGCCACAAAAACGGGCGGGCTATAGCCTTGGGGGGTGGGGCTGGCCAACTTCGTCCGCCGGACTCGGAATGGCGCAAGACTTTGCGAGGCGCCTCCGTGTACCAAAAATAGGCCGCGGGTACAGGCGCACCCAAAAACACCCGCCCGAAGTCCGCGGCGCCAAGTTCATTCAGCGGAAAAAGGCCACAAATACGGGTGGGCTATAGCCTTGGGGGGTAGGGCTGGCCGACTTCGTCCGCCGGACTCGGAATGGCGCGAGACTTTGCGAGGCACCTCCGTGAGCCAAAAATAGGCTGCGGGCACAGCCGCGCCCAAAAATACCCGCCCGAAGGCCGGGGCGCCAAGTTCGTCCAGCGGAAAAAGGCCACAAAAACGGGTGGGCTATAGCCTTGGGGGGTGGGGCTGGCCAACTTCGTCCGCCGGACTCGAAATGGCGCGAGACTTTGCGAGGCACCTCCGTGTGCCAAAAATAGGCCGAGGGCACAGCCGCACCCAAAAATACCCACCCGAAGGCCGGGGCGCCAATTTCGTCCAGCGGAAAAAGGCAACCAAAACGGGTGGGCTATAGCCTTCGGGGGTGGGGCTGGCCAACTTCGTCCGCCGGACTCGGAATGGCATGAGACTTTACGACGCACCTCCGTGTACCAAAAATAGGCCGCGGGCACAACAGCGCCCAAAAATACCCGCCCGAAGGCCGGGGCGCCAAGTTCGTCCAGCGGAAAAAGGCCACAAAAACGACTGGGCTATAGCCTTGGGGGGTGGGGCTGGCCAACTTCGTCCGCCGGACTCGGAATTGCGTGAGACTTTGCGAGGCACCTCCGTGTGCCAAAAGTTGGCCGCAGGCTCAGCCGCGCCCAACAATACCCGCCCGAAGGCCAGGGCGCCAAGTTCAACCAGCGGAAAAAGGCCACAAAAACGGGTGGGCTATCGCCTTGGGGGTTGGGGCTGGCCAACTTCGTCCGCCGGACTCGAAATGGCGCGAGACTTTGCGAGGCACCTCCGTGTGCCAAAAATAGGCCGAGGGCACAGCCGCACCCAAAAATACCCACCCGAAGGCCGGGGCGCCAATTTCGTCCAGCGGAAAAAGGCAACCAAAACGGGTGGGCTATAGCCTTCGGGGGTGGGGCTGGCCAACTTCGTCCGCCGGACTCGGAATGGCATGAGACTTTACGACGCACCTCCGTGTACCAAAAATAGGCCGCGGGCACAACAGCGCCCAAAAATACCCGCCCGAAGGCCGGGGCGCCAAGTTCGTCCAGCGGAAAAAGGCCACAAAAACGACTGGGCTATAGCCTTGGGGGGTGGGGCTGGCCAACTTCGTCCGCCGGACTCGGAATTGCGTGAGACTTTGCGAGGCACCTCCGTGTGCCAAAAGTTGGCCACAGGCTCAGCCGCGCCCAACAATACCCGCCCGAAGGCCAGGGCGCCAAGTTCAACCAGCGGAAAAAGGCAACAAAAACGGGTGGGCTATCGCCTTGGGGGTTGGGGCTGGCCAACTTCGTCCGCCGGACTCGGAATGGTGCGAGACTTTGCGAGGCACCTCCGTGTGCCAAAAATAGGCCGCGGGCACAGGCGCGCCCAAATATACCCGCCCGAAGGCCGCGGCACCAAGTTCGTCCAGCGGAAAAAGGCCACAAAAACGGGTGGGCTATAGCCTTGGGGGATGGGGCTGGCCAACTTCGTCCGCCGGACTCGGAATGGCGCGAGACTTTGCGAGGCGCCTCCGTGTGGCAAAAATAGGCCGCGGGCACAGACGCGCCCAAAAATATACCGCCCGAAGGCCGCGGCGCCAAGTTCGTCCAGCGGAAAAAGGCCACAAAAACGGGTGGGCTATAGCCTTGGGGGATGGGGCTGGCCAACTTCGTCCGCCGGACTCGGAATGGTGCGAGACTTTGCGAGGCGCCTCCGTGTGCCAAAAATAGGCCGCGGGCACAGACGCGCCCAAAAATATCCCGCCCGAAGGCCGGGGCGCCAAGTTCGTCCAGCGGAAAAAGGCCACAAAAACGACTGGGCTATAGCCTTGGGGGGTGGGGCTGGCCAACTTCGTCCGCCGGACTCGGAATTGCGTGAGACTTTGCGAGGCGCCTCCGTGTGCCAAAAGTTGGCCGCAGGCTCAGCCGCGCCCAAAAATACCCGCCGGAAGGCCGGGGCGCCAAGTTCAACCAGCGGAAAAAGGCCACAAAAACGGGTGGGCTATAGCCTTGGGGGGAGGGGCTGGTCAACTTCGTCCGCCAGACTCAGAATGGGGCGACAAGTTCGTCCAGTGGAAAAATGGCCAAAAAACGGGTGGGCTATAGCCTTGGGGGGAGGGGCTGGCCAACATCGTCCGCCGGACTCAGTATGGGGCCAGACTTTGCGAGCGGCCTCCGCGTGCCAAAAATAGGCCACGGACACAGCCGCGCCCAAAAATAACTGCCCGAAGGTCGGCGCGCCCAAACCCCCCAGCGGAAAAATGGCCAAAAAACGGGTGGGCTATAGCCTTGGGGGGAGGGGCTGGCCAACTTCATCCGCCGGACTCGGAACGGGGCGAGACTTTGCGAGCGGCCTCCGCGTGCTAAAAATAGGCCGCGGGCACAGCCGCGGCAAAAAATAACCGCCTGAAGGCCGGGGCGCCAAGTTCGTCTTGCGGAAAAATGGCCAAAAAACGGGTGGGCTATAGCCTTGGGGGGAGGGGCTGGCCAACTTCGTCCGCCGGACTCGGAACGGGGCGAGACTTTGCGAGCGGCCTCCGTGTGCCAAAAATAGGCCGCGGGCACAGCCGTGCCCAAAAATAACCGCCCGAAGGCCGGGGCGCCAAGTTCGTCCAGCGGAAAAATGGCCAAAAACGGGTGGGCTATAGCCTTGGGGGGAGGGGCTGGTCAACTTCGTCCGCCAGACTCAGAATGGGGCGACAAGTTCGTCCAGTGGAAAAATGGCCAAAAAACGGGTGGGCTATAGCCTTGGGGGGAGGGGCTGGCCAACATCGTCCGCCGGACTCAGTATGGGGCCAGACTTTGCGAGCGGCCTCCGCGTGCCAAAAATAGGCCACGGACACAGCCGCGCCCAAAAATAACTGCCCGAAGGTCGGCGCGCCCAAACCCCCCAGCGGAAAAATGGCCAAAAAACGGGTGGGCTATAGCCTTGGGGGGAGGGGCTGGACAACTTCGTCCGCCGGAGTCGGAATGGGGCAAGACTTTGCGAGCAGCCTCCGCGTGCAAAAAATAGGCCGCGGGCACAGCCGCGCCAAAAAATAACCGCCCGAAGGCCGGGGCGCCATGTTCGTCCTGCGGAAAAATGGCCAAAAAATGGGTGGGCTATAGCCTTGGGGGGAGGGGCTGCCCAACTTCGTCCGCCGGACTCGGAATGGGGTGAGACTTTGGGAGCAGCCTCCGCGTGCCAAAAAGAGGCCCCGGGCACAGCCGCGCCCAAAAATAACCACCCGAAGGCCGGGGCGCCATGTTCGTTCTGCGGAAAAACGGCTAAAAAACGGGTGGGCTATAGCGTTGGGGGGAGGGGCTGGCCCACTTCGTCCGCCGGACTCGGAATGGGGCGAGACTTTGCGAGCGGCTTCCGCGTGCTAAAAATTTTCCCCAGGCACAGCTGCGTCCAAAAATAACCGCCCGAAGGTCGGCGCGCCCAAACCCCCCAGCGGAAATATGGCCAAAAAACGGGTGGGCTATAGCCTTGGGGGGAGGGGCTGGCCAACTTCGTCCGCCGGACTCGGAATGGGGAGAGACTTTGCGAGCGGCCTCCGCGTGGAAAAAATAGGCCGCGGGCACAACCGCGCCAAAAAATAACCACCCGAAGGCCGGGGCGCCAAGTTCGTCCAGCGGAAAAATGGCCAAAAAACGGGTGGGCTATTGCTTTGGGGGAAGGGGCTGGCCAACATCGTCCGCCGGACTCGGAATGGGGCGAGACTTTGCGAGCGGCCTCCGCTTGCCAAAAATAGGCCACGGGCACAGCCGCGCCCCAAAATAACCACCCGAAGGCCGGGGCGCCAAGTTCGTCCAGCGGAAAAATGGCCAAAAAACGGGTGGGTTATAGCCTTGGGGGGAGGGGCTGGCCGACTTCGTCCGCCGGCCTCGGAGTGGGGCGACACTTTGCGAGCGGTCTACGCGTGCCAAAAATAGACCGCGGACACAGCCGTGCCCAAAACTAACCGCCCGAAGGCCGGGACGCCAAGTTCGTCCAGTGGAAAAATGGCCAAAAAACGGGTGGGCTATAGCCTTGGGGGGAGGGGCTGGCCAACTTCATCCGCCGGACACGGAATGGGGCGAGACTTTGCGATCGGCCTCCGCGTGCCAAAAATAGGCTGCGGGCACAGCCGCGCCCAAAAATAACACCCCGAAGGCCGGGGACCCAAGTTCGTCCAGCGGAAAAATGGCCAAAAAACGGGTGGGCTATAGCCTTGGGGGAGGGGCTGGCCAACTTCGTCCGCCGGACCTGGAATGGGGCGAGACTTTTCGAGCAGCCTCCGCATGCCAAAAATAGGCCGCGGACACCGCCGCGCCCAAAAATAACCGCCCGAAGGCTGGGGCGCCAAGTTCGTCCAGCGGAAAAATGGCCAAAAAACGGGTGGGCTTTAGCCTTGGGGGGAGGGGCTCGCCAACTTCGTCCGCCGGACTCGGAATGGGGTGAGACTTTGCGAGCGGCCTCCGCGTGCCAAAAATAGGCCGCGGGCACAGCCGCGCCCAAAAATAACCGCCCGAAGGCCGGGGCATCAAGTTCGTCGAGCGGAAAAATGGCCAAACAACGGGTGGGCTATAGCCTTGGGGGGAAGGGCTGGCCAACTTCGTCCGCCGGACTCGGAATGGGGGGAGACTTTGCGAGCGGCCTCCGCGTGCCAAAAATAGGCCATGGTCACAGCCGCGCCCAAAAATAACACCCCGAAGGTCGCAGCGCCCAAACCCCCCAGCGGAAAAATGGCCAAAAAACGGGTGGGCTATAGCCTTGGGGGGAGGGGCTGGCCGACTTCGTCCGCCGGACTCGGAATGGGGCGAGACTTTGCGACCGGCCTCCGCGTGCTAAAAATAGGCCGTGGGCACAGCCGCGCCCGAAAATAACCGCCCGAAGGTCGGCGCGCCCAAACCCCCCTGCGGAAAAATGGCCAAAAAACAGGTGGGCTATAGCCTTGGGGGGAGGGGCTGGCCAACTTCGTCCGCCGGACTCGGAATGGGGAGAGACTTTGCAAGCGGCCTCCGCGAGGAAAAAATAGGCCGCGGGCACAACCGCGCCCAAAAATAACCGCCCGAAGGCCGGGGCGCCAAGTTCGTCCAGCGGAAAAATGGCCAAAAAACGGGTGGGCTATTGCTTTGGGGGAAGGGGCTGGCCAACATCGTCCACCGGACTCGGAATGGGGCGAGACTTTGCGAACGGCTTCCGCGTGCCAAAAATTTTCCCCGGGCACAGCCGCGCCAAAAAATAACCCCCCGAAGGTCGACGCGCCCAAACCCCCCAGCGGAAAAATGGCCAAAAAACGGGTGGGCTATAGCCTTGGGGGGAGGGGCTGGCCCACTTCGTCCGCCGGACTCGGAATGGCGTGAGACTTTGCGAGCGGCCTCCGCGTGCCAAAAATAGGCCATGGTCACAGCCGCGCCCAAAAATAACACCCCGAAGGTCGCAGCGCCCAAACCCCCCAGCGGAAAAAAGGGCCAAAAAACGGGTGGGCTATAGCCTTGGGGGGAGGGGCTGGCCGACTTCGTCCGCCGGACTCGGAATGGGGCGAGCCTTTGCGAGCGGCCTCCGCGTGCTAAAAATAGGCCGTGGGCACAGCCGCGCCCGAAAATAACCGCCCGAAGGTCGGCGCGCCCAAACCCCCCAGCGGAAAAATGGCCCAAAAACGGGTGGGCTATAGCCTTGGGGGGAGGGGCTGGCCAACTTCGTCCGCCGGACTCGGAATGGGGAGAGACTTTGCAAGCGGCCTCCGCGTGGAAAAAATACGCCGCGGGCACAACCGCGCCCAAAAATAACCGCCCGAAGGCCGGGGCGCCAAGTTCCTCCAGCGGAAAAATGGCCAAAAAACGGGTGGGCTATTGCTTTGGGGGAAGGGGCTGGCCAACTTCGTCCGCCGGACTCGGAATGGGGCGAGACTTTGCGAGCGTCCTCCGCGTGCCAAAAATAGGCCGCGGGCACAGCCGCGCCCGAAAATAACCACCCGAAGGCAGGGGCGCCAAGTTCGTCCAGCGGAAAAATGGCCAAAAAATGGGTGGGCTATAGCCTTGGGGGGAGGGGCTGGCCGACTTCGTCCGCCGGACTCGGAATGGGGCGAGACTTTACGAGCGGCCTCCGCGTGCCAAGAATAGGCCGCGGGCAAAGCCGCGCCCAAAAATAACCGCACGAAGGCGGGGGCGCCAAGTTTGTCCAGCGGAAAAATGGCCAAAAAACGGGTGGGCTATAGCCTTGGGGGGAGGGGCTGGCCAACTTCGTCCGCCGGACTCGGAATGGGGTGAGACTTTGCGAGCGTCCTCCGCGTGCCAAAAATAGGCCGCGGGCACAGCCGCGCCCGAAAATAACCACCCGAAGGCAGGGGCGCCAAGTTCGTCCAGCGGAAAAATGGCCAAAAAATGGGTGGGCTATAGCCTTGGGGGGAGGGGCTGGCCGACTTCGTCCGCCGGACTCGGAATGGGGCGAGACTTTACGAGCGGCCTCCGCGTGCCAAAAATAGGCCTCGGGCACAGCCACGCCCAAAAATATGCCGCGGGCACAGCCGCGCCCAAAAATAACCCCCCGAAGGTCAGCGCGCCCAAACCCCCCAGCGGAAAAATGGCCAAAAAACGGGTGGGCTATAGCCTTGGGGGGAGGGGCTGGCCAACTTCATCCGCCGGACTCGGAATGGGGCGAGACTTTGCGAGTGGCTTCCGCATGAGAAAAATAGGCCTCGGGCACAGCCGCGCCCGAAAATAACCGCCCGAAGGCCGGGGCGCGAAGTTCGTCCAGCGGAAAAATGGCCAAAAAACGGGTGGGCTATAGCCTTGGGGGGAGGGGCTGGCCAACTTCGTCCGCCGGACTCGGAATGGGGCGAGACTTTGCGAGTGGCCTCCGCGTGAGAAAAATAGGCCTCGGACACAGCCGCGCCCAAAAATAACCGCCCGAAGGCCGGGCCGCCAAGTTCGTCTAGCGGAAAAATGGCCAAAAAACAGGTGGGCTATAGCCTTAGGGGGAGGGGCTGGCCAACTTCGTCACCCGGACTCGGAATGGGGAGAGACTTTGCGAGCGGCCTCCGCATGCCAAAAATAGGCCGCGGGTACAGCCATACCCAAAACTAACGGCCCGACGGCCGGCGCGCCAAGTTCGTCCCGCGGAAAAATGGCCAAAAAACGGGTGGGCTACAGCCTTGGAGGGAGGGGCTGGCCCACTTCGTCCGCCGGACTCGGAATGGGGTTAGACTTTGCGAGCGGCCTCCGCGTGCCAAGAATAGGCCGCGGGCAAAGCCGCGCCCAAAAATAACCGCACGAAGGCGGGGGCGCCAAGTTTGTCCAGCGGAAAAATGGCCAAAAAACGGGTGGGCTATAGCCTTGGGGGGAGGGGCTGGCCAACTTCGTCCGCCGGACTCGGAATGGGGCGAGACTTTGCGAGCGTCCTCCGCGTGCCAAAAATAGGCCGCGGGCACAGCCTCGCCCAAAAATAACCGACCGAAGGCCGGGGCGCCAAGTTCGTGCAGCGGAAAAATGGCTAAAAAACGGGTGGGCCATAGCCTTGGGGGGAGGGAATGGCCAACTTTGCGAGCGGCCTGTGCGTGCCAAAAATAGGCCGCGGGCACAGCCGTACCCTAAACTAACCGCCCGACGGCCGGCGCGCCAAGTTCGTCCCGCGGAAAAATGGCCAAAAAACGGGTGGGCTATAGCCTTGGAGGGAGGGGCTGGCCCATTTCGTCCGCGGACTCGGAATGGGGTTAGACTTTTCGAGCGGCCTCCGCGTGCCAAGAATAGGCCGCGGGCAAAGCCGTACCCAAAAATAACCGCACGAAGGCCGGTCCAGTGGAAAAAGGCCACAAAAACGGGTGTGCTATAGCCTTGGGGGGTGGGGCTGGCCCACTTCGTCCGCCGGTCTCGGAATGGCGCGAGACTTTGCGAGCGGCCTCCGCGTGCCAAAAATAGGCCCCGGGCACAGCCGCGCCCAAAAATACCCGCCCGAAGGCCGCGGCGCCAAGTTCGTCCAGCGGAAAAAGGCCACAAAAAAGGGTGGGCTATAGCCTTGGGCGGTGGGGCTGGCCAACTTCGTCAGCCGGACTCGGAATGGCGCGACACTTTGCGAGGCATTTCCGTGTGCCAAAAATAGGCCGCGGGCACAGCCGCGCCCAAAAATACCCGCCCGAAGGCCGCGGCGCCAGGTTCATCCAGCCGAAAAAGCCACAAAAACGGGTGGGCTATAGCCTTGGGGGGTGGGGCTGGCCCACTTCGTCCGCCAGACTCGGAATGGCACGAGACTTTGCAAGGCGCCTCCGTGTGCCAAAAGTTTGCCGCGGACACGGCCGTACGCAAAACTACCCGCCCGAAGGCCGCGGCGCTAAGTTCGTCCAGCGGAAAATGGCCACAAAAACAGGTGGGCGATAGCCTTGGGGGGTGGGGCTGGCCGACTTCGTCCGCCGGACTCGGAATGGCACGAGACTTTGCGAGTGGGCACCGTGTGCCAAAAATAGGCCCCGGGCACAGCCGCGCCCAAAAATAACAGCCCGAAGGCTGGGGCGCCAAGTTCGTCCAGCGGAAAAAGGCCACAAAAACGGGTGGGCTATAGCCTTGGGGGGTGGGGCCGGCCGACTTCGTCCGCCGGACTCGCAATGGTGCGAGACTTTGTGAGCGGCCTCCGTGTGCCAAAAATAGGCCCCGGGCACAGCCGCTCCCAAAAATAACAGCCCGAAGGCCGGGCCGCCAAGTTCGTCCAGCGGAAAAAGGCCACAAAAACGGGTGGGCTATGGCCTTGGGGGGTGGGGCTGGCCAACTTCGTCCGCCGCGCTCGGAATGGCGCGAGACTTTGTGAGCGGTCTCCGTGTGCCAATTATAGGCCCCGGGCACACCCGCGCCCAAAAATAACCGCCCGAAGGCTGGGTCGCCAAGTTCGTCCAGCTGAAAAAGGCCACAAAAACGGGTGGGCTATAGCCTTGGGGGGTGGGGCTGGCCAACTTCGTCCGCCGGACTCAGAATGGCGCGAGACTTTGCGAGCGGCCTCCGTGTGCCAAAAATAGGCCCTGGGCACAGCCGCGCCCAAAAATAACCGCGCGAAGGCCGGGGCGCCAAGTTCGTCCAGCGGAAAAAGGCCACAAAAACGGGTGGGCTATAGCCTTGGGGGGTGGGGTTGGCCAACTTCGCCCGCCGGACTCGGAATGGCGCGAGACTTTGCGAGCGGCCTCCGTGTGCTAAAAATAGGCCCCGGACATAGCCGCGCCCAAAAATAACCGTACGAAGGCCGGGGCGCCAAGTTCGTCCAGCGGAAAAAGGCCACAAAAACGGGTGGGCTATAGCCTTGGGGGGTGGGGCTGGCCAATTTCGTCCGCCGGACTCGGAATGACACAAGACTTTGCGAGCGGCCTCCGTGTGCCAAAAATAGGCCCCGGGCACAGCCGCGCCCCAAAATAACAGCCCGAAGGCCGGGGCGCCAAGTTCGTCCAGCGGAAAAAGGCCTCAAAAACGGGTGGGCTATAGCCTTGGGGGGTGGGGCTGGCCAACTTCGTCCGCCGGACTCGGAATGGCGCTAGACTCTGCGAGCGGCCTCCGTGTGCCAAAAATAGGCCCCGGGCACAGCCGCGCCCAAAAATAACCGCGCGAAGGCCGGGGCGCCAAGTTCGTCCAGCGGAAAAAGGCCACAAAAACGGGTGGGCTATAGCCTTGGGGGGTGGGGTTGGCCAACTTCGCCCGCCGGACTCGGAATGGCGCGAGACTTTGCGAGCGGCCTCCGTGTGCTAAAAATAGGCCCCGGACATAGCCGCGCCCAAAAATAACCGTACGAAGGCCGGGGCGCCAAGTTCGTCCAGCAGAAAAAGGCCACAAAAACGGGTGGGCTATAGCCTTGGGGGGTGGGGCTGGCCAATTTCGTCCGCCGGACTCGGAATGACACAAGACTTTGCGAGCGGCCTCCGTGTGCCAAAAATAGGCCCCGGGCACAGCCGCGCCCCAAAATAACCGACCGAAGGCCGGGGCGCCAAGTTCGTCCAGCGGAAAAAGGCCTCCAAAACGGGTGGGCTATAGCCTTGGGGGGTGGGGCTGGCCAACTTCGTCCGCCGGACTCGGAATGGCACGAGACTTTGCGAACGGCCTACGTGTGCTAAAAATAGGTCCCGGGCACAGCCGCGCCCAAAAATAACCGCCCGAAGGCCGGGGCGCCGAGTTCGTCCGGCGGTAAAAGGCCACAAAAACGGGTGGGCTATAGGCTTGGGGGGTGGGGCTGGCCAGCTTCGTCCGCCGGACTCGGAATGGCGCGAGACTTTGCGAGCGGCCTCCGTGTGCCAAAAATAGGCCCCGGGCACAGCCGCGCCTAAAAATAACTGCCCGAAGACCGGGGCGCCAAGTTCGTCCAGCGGAAAAAGGCCACAAAAATGGGTGGGCTATAGCCTTGGGGGATGGGGATAGCCAAGTTCGTCCGCCGGACTCGGAATGGCGCGAGACTTTGCGAGCGGCCTCCCGTGTGGCAAAAATTGGCCCCGGGCACAGCCGCGCCCAAAAAAAACTGCCCGAAGGCCGGGGCGCCATGTTTGTCCAGCGGAAAAAGGCCACAAAAACGGGTGGGCTATAGCCTTGGGGGGTGGGGTTGGCCAACTTCGCCCGCCGGACTCGGAATGGCGCGAGACTTTGCGAGCGGCCTCCGTGTGCTAAAAATAGGCCCCGGACATAGCCGCGCCCAAAAATAACCATACGAACGCCGGGGCGCCAAGTTCGTCCAGCGGAAAAAGGCCACAAAAACGGGTGGGCTATAGCCTTGGGGGGTGGGGCTTGCCAATTTCATCCGCCGGACTCGGAATGACACAAGACTTTGCGAGCGGCGTCCGTGTGCCAAAAATAGTTCCCGGGCACAGCCGCGCCCAAAAATAACCACCCGAAGGCCGGGGCGCCAAGTTCGTCCAGCGGAAAAAGGCCTCAAAAACGGGTGGGCTATAGCCTTGGGGGGTGGGGCTGGCCCACTTCGTCCGCCGGACTCGGAATGGCACGAGACTTTGCGAACGGCCTACGTGTGCCAAAAATAGGTCCCGGGCACAGCTGCGCCCAAAAATAACCGCCCGAAGGCCGGGGCGCCAAGTTCGTCCGGCGGAAAAAGGCCACAAATACGGGTGGGCTATAGCCTTGGGGGGTGGGGCTGGCCAACTTCGTCCGCCGGACTCGGATGGCGCGAGACTTTGCGAGCGGCTTCCGTGTGCCAAAAAAAGGCCGCAGGCACAGCCGCGCCGAAAAATAACCGCCTGAAGTCCGGGGCGCCAAGTTCGTCCAGCAGAAAAATGGCCAAAAAACGGGTGGGCTATAGCCTTGGGGGGAGGGAATGGCCGACTTCGTCCGCCAGACTTAGAATGGGGCGAGACTTTGTGAGCGGCCTCCGCGTGCCAAAAATAAGCCGCGTGCACAGCCGCGCCCAAAAATAACCGCCCGAAGGTCAGGGCACCCAAACCCCCAACGGAAAAATGGCCAAAAAACGGGTGGGCTATAGCCTTGGGGGGAGGGGCTGGCCAACTTCGTCCGCCGGACTCGGAATGGGGCGAGACTTTGTGAGCGGCCTCCGCCTGCCAAAAATAGGCCACGGGCACAGCCGCGCCCAAACCCCCCAGCGGAAAAATTGCCAAAAAACGGGTGGGCTATAGCCTTGGGGGGAGGGGCTGGCCAACTTCGTCCGCCGGACTCGGAATGTGGCTAGACATTGCGAGCGACCTCCGCGTGCCAAAAATAGGCCACGGGCACAGCCGCGCCCAAACATAACCGACCGAAGGTCGGTGCGCCCAAACCCCCCAGCGGAAAAATGGCGAGAAAACGGGTGGGCTATAGCCTTGGGGGGAGGGGCTGGCCAACTTCGTCCGCCGGACTCGAAATGGGGCGAGACTTTACGAGTGACCTCCGCGTGCCAAAAATAGGCCGCGGACGTAGCCGCGACCAAAAATAACCGCCCGAAGGCTGGGGCGCCAAGTTCGTCCAGCGGAAAAATGGCCAAAAAACAGGTCGGCTATAGCCTTGGGGGGTGGGGCTGGCCAACTTCGTCTGCCGGACTCGGAATGGTGCGAGACATTGCAAACGGCCTCCGTGTGCCAAAAATAGGCCCCGGGCACAGCCGCGCCCAAAAATAACCTCCCGAAGGCCGGGGCGCCAAGTTCGTCCCGCGGAAAAAGGCCACAAAAACGGGTGGGCTATAGCCTTGGGGGGTGGGGCTGGCCAACTTCGCCCGCCGGACTGGGACCGGCGCGAGACATTGCAAACGGCCTCCATGTGCCAAAAATAGGCCCTGGGCCCAGCCGCGCCAAAAAATAACCGCCCGAAGACCGGAGCGCCAAGTTCGTCCAGCGGAAAAAGGCCACAAAAACGGGTGGGTTATAGCCTTGGGGGGTGGGGCTGGCCCACTTCGTCCGCCGGACTCGGAATGGCGCGAGACTTTGCGAACGGCGTCCGTGTGCCAAAAATAGGCCCCGGGTACAGCCGCGCCCAAAAATAACCGCCCGAAGGCCGGGGCGCCAAGTTCGTCCAGCGGAAAAAGGCCACAAAAACGAGTGGACTATAGCCTTGGGGGGTGGGGCTGGCCGACTTCGTCCGCCGGACTCGGAATCATGCGAGACTTTGCGAGCGGCCTCCGTGTGCCAAAAATAGGCTCCGGGCACAGCCGCGCCCAAAAATAACCGCCCGAAGGCCGGGGCGCCAAGTTCGTCCAGCGGAAAAAGGCCACAAAAACGGGTGGGCTATAGCATTGGGGGGTGGGGCTGGCCAATTTCGTCCGCTGGACTCGTAATGGCGCGAGACTTTGCGAGCAGCCTCCATGTGCCAAAAATAGGCCCCGGGCACAGCCGCGCCCAAAAATAACTGCCCGAAGGCCGGGGCGACAAGTTCGTCCAGCGGAAAAAGGCCACAAAAACGGGTGGGCTATAGCCTTGGGGGGTGGGGCTGGCCAACTTCGTCTGCCGGACTCGGAATGGCGCGAGACTTTGCGAGCGGCCTCCGTGGGCCAAAAATAGGCCCCGGGCACAGCCGCGCCCGAAAATAACCGCCCGAAGGCCGGGGCGACAAGTTCGTCCAGCGGAAAAAGGCCACAAAAACGGGTGGGCTATAGCCTTGGGGGGTGGGGCTGGCCAACTTCGTCTGCCGGACTCGGAATGCCGCGAGACCTTGCGAGCGGCCTCCGTTTGCCAAAAATAGGCCCCGGGCACAGCCGCGCCCAAAAATAACCGCCCGAAGGCGGGGGCGCCAAATTCGTCCAGCGGAAAAAGGCCACAAAAACGGGTGGGCTATAGCCTTGGGGGGTGGGCTGGCCAACTACATCCGCCGGACTCGGAATGGCGCGAGACTTTGCGAGCGGCCTCCGTGTGCCAAAAATAGGCCCCTGGCACAGCCGCGCCCAAAAATAACCGTACGAAGGCCGGGGCGCCAAGTTCGTCCAGCGGAAAAAGGCCACAAAAACGGGTGGGCTATAGCCTTGGGGGGTGGGGCTGGCCAACTTCGTCCGCCGGACTCGGAATGGCGCGAGACTTTGCGAGCGGCCTCCGTATGCCAAAAATAGGCCCCGCACACAGCCGCGCCCAAAAATACCCGCCCGAAGGCCGCGGCGCCAAGTTCGTCCAGCGGAAAAAGGCCACAAAAACGGGTGGGCTATAGCCTTCGGGGGTGGGGCTGGCCAACTTCGTCCGCCAGACTCGGAATGGCGCGACACTTTGCGAGGCGCTTCCATGTGCCCAAAACAGGCCACGGGCGCAGCCGCGCCCAAAAATACCCGCCCGAAGGCCGCGGCGCCAAGTTCGTCCAGCGGAAAAAGGCCACAAAAACGGGTGGGCTATAGCCTTGGGGGGTGGGGCTGGCCCACTTCGTCCGCCGGACTCGGAATGGTGCGAGACTTTGCGAGCGGCCTCCGTGTGCCAAAAATAGGCCCCGCACACAGCCGCGCCCAAAAATACCCGCCCGAAGGCCGCGGCGCCAAGTTCGTCCAGCGGAAAAAGGCCACAAAAACGGGTGGGCTATAGCCTTGGGGGGTGGGGCTGGCCGACTTAGTCCGCCGGACTCGGACTGGCACGAGACTTTGCAAGGCGCCTCCGTGTGCCAAAAGTTGGCCGCGGACACGGCCGCACGCAAAACTACCCGCCCGAAGGCCGCGGCGCTAAGTTCGTCAAGCGGAAAATGGCCACAAAAACGGGTGGGCGATAGCCTTGGGGGGTGGGGCTGGCCGACTTCGTCCGCCGGACTCGGAATGGCGCGAGACTTTGCGAGTGGCCACCGTGTGCCAAAAATAGGCCCCGGGCACAGCCGCGCCCAAAAATAACAGCCCGAAGGCTGGGGCGCCATGTTCGTCCAGCGGAAAAAGGCCAGAAAAACGGGTGGGCTATAGCCTTGGGGGGTGGGGCCGGCCGACTTCGTCCGCCGGACTCGCAATGGTGCGAGACTTTGCGAGCGGCCTCCGTGTGCCAAAAATAGGCCCCGGGCACAGCCGCTCCCAAAAATAACAGCCCGAAGGCCAGGCCGCCAAGTTCGTCCAGCGGAAAAAGGCCACAAAAACGGGTGGGCTATGGCCTTGGGGGGTGGGGCTGGCCAACTTCGTCCGCCTGACTCGGAATGGCGCGAGACTTTGCGAGCGGCCTCCGTGTGCAAAAAATAGGCCCCGGGCACAGCCGCTCCCAAAAATAACAGCCCGAAGGCTGGGCCGCCAAGTTCGTCCAGCGGAAAAAGGCCACAAAAACGGGTGGGCTATGGCCTTGGGGGTTGGGGCTGGCCAACTTCGTCCGCCGGACTCGGAATGGCGCGAGAGTTTGCGAGCGGCCTCCACGTGCCAAAAATTGGCCCTGGGCACAGCCGCGCCCAAAATTAACCGCCCGAAGGCCGGGGCGCCAAGTTCGTCCAGCGGAAAAAGGCCACAAAAACGGGTGGGCTATAGCCTTGGGGGGTGGGGCTGGCCCACTTCGTCCGCCGGACTCGGAATGGCACGAGACTTTGCGAGCGGCCTCCACGCACCAAAAATAGGACCCGGGCACAGCCGCGCCGAAAAATAACCGCCCGAAGGCCGGGGCGCCAAGTTCGTCCAGCGGAAAAAGGCCACAAAAACGGGTGGGCTATAGCCTTGGGGGGTGGGGCTGGCCCACTTCGTCCGCCGGACTCGGAATGGTGCGAGACTTTGTGAGCGGCCTCCGTGTGGCAAAAATAGGCCCCGCGCACAGCCGTGCCCAAAAATACCCGCCCGAAGGCCGCGGCGCCAAGTTCGTCCAGCGGAAAAAGGCCACAAAAACGGGTGGGCTATAGCCTTGGGGGGTGGGGCTGGCCAATTTCGTCCGCCGGACTCGGAATGGCGCGAGACTTTGCGAGCGGCCTCCACGTGCCAAAAATTGGGCCCGGGCACAGCCGCGCCCAAAATTAACCGCCCGAAGGCCGGGGCGCCAAGTTCGTCCAGCGGAAAAAGGCCACAAAAACGGGTGGGCTATAGCCTTGGGGGGTGGGGCCGGCCGACTTCGTCCGCCGGACTCGCAATGGTGCGAGACTTTGCGAGCGGCCTCCGTGTGCCAAAAATAGGCCCCGGGCACAGCCGCTCCCAAAAATAACAGCCCGAAGGCTGGGCCGCCAAGTTCGTCCAGCGGAAAAAGGCCACAAAAACGGGTGGGCTATGGCCTTGGGGGGTGGGGCTGGCCAACTTCGTCCGCCGGACTCGGAATGGCGCGAGACTTTGCGAGCGGCCTCCACGTGCCAAAAATTGGCCCTGGGCACAGCCGCGCCCAAAATTAACCGCCCGAAGGCCGGGGCGCCAAGTTCGTCCAGCGGAAAAAGGCCACAAAAACGGGTGGGCTATAGCCTTGGGGGGTGGGGCTGGCCAACTTCGTCCGCCGGACTCGGAATGGCACGAGACTTTGCGAGCGGCATCCACGCACCAAAAATAGGACCCGGGCACAGCCGCGCCGAAAAATAGCCGCCCGAAGGCCGGGGCGCCAAGTTCGTCCAGCGGAAAAAGGCCACAAAAACGGGTGGGCTATAGCCTTGGGGGGTGGGGCTGGCCCACTTCGTCCGCCGGACTCGGAATGGTGCGAGACTTTGCGAGCGGCCTCCGTGTGCCAAAAATAGGCCCCGCGCACAGCCGTGCCCAAAAATACCCGCCCGAAGGCCGCGGCGCCAAGTTCGTCCAGCGGAAAAAGGCCACAAAAACGGGTGGGCTATACCCTTGGGGGGTGGGGCTGGCCAACTTCGTCCGCCGGACTCGGAATGGCGCGAGACTTTGCGAGCGGCCTCCACGCACCAAAAATAGGACCTGGGCACAGCCGCGCCAAAAAATAACCGCCCGAAGGCCGGGGCGCCAAGTTCGTCCAGCGGAAAAAGGCCACAAAAACGGGTGGGCTATAGCCTTGGGGGGTGGGGCTGTCCAACTTCGTCCGCCGGACTCGGAATCGTGCGAGACTTTACGAGTGGCCTCCGTGTGCCAAAAATAGGCCCCGGGCACAGCCGCGCCAAAAAATAACCGCCCGAAGGCCGGTCCAGTGGAAAAAGGCCACAAAAACGGGTGTGCTATAGCCTTGGGGGGTGGGGCTGGCCCACTTCGTCCGCCGGACTCGGAATGGCGCGAGACTTTGCGATCGGCCTCCGCGTGCCAAAAACAGGCCCTGGGCACAGCCGCGCCCAAAAATAACCGCCCGAAGGCCGGGGTGCGAAGTTCGTCCAGCGGAAATTGGTCAGAAAAACGGGTGGGCTATAGCCTTGGGGGGTGGGGCTGGCCAACTTCGTCCGCCGGACTCGGAATGGCGCGAGACTTTGCGAGCGGCCTCCACGTGCCAAAAATTGGCCCCGGGCACAGCCGCGCCCAAAATTAACCGCCCGAAGGCCGGGGCGCCAAGTTCGTCCAGCGGAAAAAGGCCACAAAAACGGGTGGGCTATAGCCTTGGGGGGTGGGGCTGGCCAACTTCGTCCGCCGGACTCGGAATGGCACGAGACTTTGCGAGCGGCCTCCACGCACCAAAAATAGGACCCGGGCACAGCCGCGCCGAAAAATAACCGCCCGAAGGCCGGGGCGCCAAGTTCGTCCAGCGGAAAAAGGCCACAAAAACGGGTGGGCTATAGCCTTGGGGGGTGGGGCTGACCCACTTCGTCCGCCGGACTCGGAATGGTGCGAGACTTTGCGAGCGGCCTCCTTGTGCCAAAAATAGGTCCCGCGCACAGCCGCGCCCAAAAATACCCGCCCGAAGGCCGCGGCGCCAAGTTCGTCCAGCGGAAAAAGGCGACAAAAACGGGTGGGCTATAGCCTTGGGGGGAGGGGCTGGCCCACTTCGTCCGACGGATTCGGAATGCGGCGAGACTTTGCGAGCGGCCTCCGCGTGCCAAAAATAGACCGTGGACACAGCCGCGCAAAAAAATAACTGCCCGACAGCCGGGGTTCCAAGTTCGTCCCGCGGAAAAATGGACAAAAAACGGGTGGGCTGTAGCCTTGGGGGGAGGGGCTGGCCAACTTCGTCCGCCGGACTCGGAATGGGGCGAGACTTTGTGCGTGGCCTCCGCGTGCCGAAAATAGGCCGGGGGCACAGCCACGCCCAAAAATAACCGCCCGAAGGCCGGGCCGCCAAGTTCGTCCAGCGGAAAAATGGCCAAAAAACAGGTGGGCTATAGCCTTGGGGGGAGGGGCTGGCCCACTTCGTCCGACGGATTCGGAATGCGGCGAGACTTTGCGAGCGGCCTCCGCGTGCCAAAAATAGACCGTGGACACAGCCGCGCAAAAAAATAACTGCCCGACAGCCGGGGTTCCAAGTTCGTCCCGCGGAAAAATGGACAAAAATCGGGTGGGCCATAGCCTTGGAGGGAGGGAATGGCCAACTTCGTCCGCCGGACTCGGAATGGGGCGAGACTTTGCGAGCGGCCTGTGCGTGCCAAAAATAGGCCACGGGCACAGCCACGCCCGAAAATAACCGCCCGAAGGCCGGGGCGCCAAGTTCGTCCACCGGAAAAATGGCCAAAAAACGGGTGGGCTATAGCCTTGGGGGGAGGGGCTGGCCCACTTCGTCCGCCGGACTTGGAATGGGGCGAGACTTTCCGAGCGGCCTCCGCGTGCCAAAAATAGGCCGCGGGCACAGCCGCTCTGAAAAATAGCCGCCCGAAGGCCGGGGCGCCAAGTTCGTCCAGCGGAAAAATGGCCAAAAAACGGGTGGGCTATAGCCTTGGGGGGAGGGGCTAGCCAACTTCATCCGCCGGACTCGGAATGGGGCGAGACTTTGTAAACGGCCTCTGTGTGGCAAAAATAGGCCGCGGGCACAGCCGTGCCCAAAAATAACAGCCCGAAGGCCGGGGCGCAAAGTTCGTCCATCGGAAAAATGGCCAAAAAACGGGTGGGCTATAGCCTTGGGGGAAGGGGCTGGCCCACTTCGTCCGCCGGACTCGGAATGGGGCGAGACTTTGTAAACGGCCTCCGCGTGCCAAAAATAGGCCGCCGGCACAGCCGCGCCCAAAAATAACAGCCCGAAGAACGGGGCGCAAAGTTCGTCCAGCGGAAAAATGGCCAAAAAACGGGTGGGCTATAGCCTTGGGGGGAGGGGATGGCCAACTTCGTCCACCGGACTCGGAATCGGGCGACACTTTGGGAGTGGCCTCCGCGTACCAAAAATAGGCCGCGGGCACAGCCGCACCCAAAAATAACCCCCCGAAGGTCGTTGCGCCCAAACCTCCCAGCGGAAAAATGGCCAAACAACGGGTGGGCTATAGCCTTGGGGGAAGGGGCTGGCCGACTTCGTCCGCCGGACTCGGAATGGGGCGAGACTTTGCGAGCGGTCTCCATGTGCCAAAAATTGGCCGCGTGCACAGCCCCGCCCAAAAATAACCCCCCGAAGGCCGGGGCGCCAAGTTCGTCCAGCAGAAAAATGGCCAAAAAACGGGTGGGCTATAGCCTTGGCGGGAGGGGCTGGCCCACTTCATCGGCCGGACTCGGAATGGGGTGAGACATTCTGAGCAGCCTCCGCGTACCAAAAAAAGGCCGCGGGCACAGCCGCGTCCATAAATAACCGCCCGAAGGCCTGGGCGCCAAGTTCGTCCAGCGGAAAAATGGCCAAAAAACGGGTGGGCTATAGCCTTGGGGAGTGGGGCTGGCCAACTTTGTCCGCCGGACTCGGAATGGCACGAGACTTTGCGAGCGGCCTCCATGCACCAAAAATAGGCCCCGGACACAGCCGCGCTGAAAAATAACCGCCCGAAGGCCGGGGCGCCAAGTTCGTCCAGCGGAAAAAGGCCACAAAAACGGGTGGGCTATAGCCTTGGGGGGTGGGGCTGGCCCACTTCGTCCGCCGGACTCGGAATGGCGCGAGACTTTACGAGCGGCCTCCGCGTGCCAAAAATAGGCCCCGGGCACAGCCGCGCCCAAAAATAACCGCCCGAAGGCCGGGGTGCCAAGTTCGTCCAGCGGAAAATGGTCACAAAAACGGGTGGGCTATAGCCTTGGGGGGTGGGGCTGGCCAACTTCGTCCGCCGGACTCGGAATGGCGCGAGACTTTGCGAGCGGCCTCCACGTGCCAAAAATTGACCCCAGGGACAGCCGCGCCCAAAATTAACCGCCCGAAGGCCGGGGCGCCAAGTTCGTCCAGCGGAAAAAGGCCACAAAAACGGGTGGGCTATAGCCTTGGGGAGTGGGGCTGGCCAACTTTGTCCGCCGGACTCGGAATGGCACGAGACTTTGCGAGCGGCCTCCACGCACCAAAAATAGGCCCCGGACACAGCCGCGCTGAAAAATAACCGCCCGAAGGCCGGGGCGCCAAGTTCGTCCAGCGGAAAAAGGCCACAAAAACGGGTGGGCTATAGCCTTGGGGGGTGGGGCCGGCCGACTTCGTCCGCCGGACTCGCAATGGTGCGAGACTTTGTACGTGGCCTCCGCGTACCGAAAATAGGCCGGGGGCACAGCCACGCCCAAAAATAACCGCCCGAAGACCGGGGCACCAAGTTCGTCCAGCGGAAAAATGGCCAAAAAACGGGTGGGCTATTGCCTCGGGGGGAGGGGCTGGCCAACTTCGTCCGCCGGACTCGGAATGGGGCGAGACTTTGCGAGCGGCCTCCGCGTGCCAAAAATAGGCCGCGGGCACAGCCGTGTCGAAAAATAACCGCCCGAAGGTCAGCGCGTCCAAACCCCCCAGCGGAAAAATTGCCAAAAAACGGGTGGGCTATAGCCTTGGGGGGAGGGGCTGGCCCACTTCGTCCGCCGGACTCGGAATGGGGCGAGACTTTGCGCGCGGCCTCCGTGTGCTGAGAATAGGCCACCGGCACAGCCGCGCCCAAAAATAACCGCCCGAAGGCCGGGCTGCCAAGGTCGTCCAGCGGAAAAATGACCAAAAAACGGGTGGGCTATAGCCTTGGGGGGAGGGGCTGGCCAACTTCGTCCGCCGGACTCGGAATAGGGCGAGACTTTGCGAGCGGCCTCCGTGTGCCAAAAATAGGCCGCGGGCACAGCCGAGCCCAAAAGTAACCACCCGAAGGCCGGGGCACCAAGTTCGTCCAGCGGAAAAATGGCCAAAAAACGGGTGGGCTATAGCCTTGGGGGGAGGGGCTGGCCAACTTCGTCCGCCGGACTCGGAATGGGACGAGACTTTGCGACCGGCCTCCGTGTTCCAAAAATAGGCCACGGGAACAGCCGCTCCCAAAAATAACCGCCCGAAAGTCGGCGCGCCTAAACCCCCCAGCGGAAAAATGGCCAAAAAACGGGTGGGCTATAGCCTTGGGGGGAGGGGCTGGCCGACTTCGTCCACCGGACTCGGAATGGGGCGAGACTTTGTGAGCGGCCTCCGCGAACCAAAAATAGGCCGCAGGCACAGCCGCGTCCAAAAATAACCGCCCGAAGGCCGGAGCGCCAAGTTCGTCCTGCGGAAAAAGGCCACAAAAAGGGGTGGGCTATAGCCTTGGGGGGTGGGGCTGGCCCACTTCGTCGTCGGACTCAGAATGGCGCGAGACTTTGCGAGCGGCCGCCGTGTGCCAAACATAGGCCCCGGGCACAGCCGCGCCCAAAAATAACCGCCCGAAGGCCGGGGAGCCAAGTTCGTCCAGCGGAAAAAGGCCAAAAAAACGGGTGGGCTATAGCCTTGGGGGGTGGGGCTGGCCAACTTCGTCCGCCGGACTCGGAATGGCGCGAGACTTTTCGAACGGCCTCCGTGTGCCAAAAATAGGCCCCGGGCACAGCCGCGTCCAAAAATAACCGCCCGAAGGCCGGGGCGCCAAGTTCGTCCGGCGGAAAAAGGCCACGAAAACGGGTAGGCTATAGCCTTGGGGGGTGGGGCTGGCCAACTTCGTCCGCCGGACTCGGAATAACACGAGAGTTTGCGAGCGGTCTCCGTGTGCCAAAAAAAGGCCCTGGGCACAGCCGCGCCCAAAAATAACCGCCCGAAGGCCGCGGCGCCAAGTTCGTCCAGCGGAAAATGGCCACAAAAACGGGTGGGCTATAGCCTTGGGGGGTGGGGCTGGCCAACTTCGTCCGCCGGACTCGGAATGGCGCGAGACTTTGCGCGCGGCCTCTGTGTACCAAACATAGGCCCCGGGCACTGACGCGCCCAAAAATAACGGCCCGAAGGCCGGGGCGCCAAGTTCGTCCAGCGGAAAAAAGCCACAAAAACGGGTGGCCTATAGCCTTGGGGGGTGGGGCTGCCCAACTTTGTTTGCCGGACTCGGAATGGCGCGAGACCTTGCGAGCGGCCTCCGTGTGCCAAAAATAGGCCCCGGGCACAGCCGCGCCCCAAAATAACTGCCCGAAGGCCGGGGCGCCAAGTTCGTCCAGCGGAAAAAGGCCACAAAAACGGGTGGGCTATAGCCTTGGGGGGTGGGGCTGGCCAACTTATTCCGCCGGACTCGGAATGGCGCGAGACTTTACGAGCGGTCTCCGTGTGCCGAAAATAGGCCCCGGGCACAGCCGCGTCCAGAAATAACCGCCCGAAGGCCGGGGCGCCAAGTTCGTCCAGTGGAAAAAGGCCACAAAAACGGGTGGTCTATAGCCTTGGGGGGTGGGGCTGGCCCACTTCGTCCGCCGGACTCGGGATGGCGCGAGACTTTTCGAGCGGCCTCCGTGTGCCAAAAATAGGCCCCGGGTACAGCCGCGCCTAAAAATAACCACCCGATGGCCGCGGCGCCAAGTTCGTCCAGCGTAAAAAGGCAACAAAAACGGGTGGGCTATAGCCTTGGGGGGTGGGGCTGGCCGACTTCGTCCGCCGGACTCGGAATGGCACGAGACTTTGCGAACGGCCTCCGTGTGCCAAAAATAGGCCCCGGGCATAGCCGCGCCCAAAAATAACAGCCCGAAGGCCGGGGCGACAAGTTCGTCCAGCGGAAAAAGGCCACAAAAACGGGTGGGCTATAGCCTTGGGGGGTGGGGCTGGCCGACTTCGTCCGCCGGACTCGGAATGGCGCGAGACTTTGCGAGCGGCCTCCGTGTGTAAAAAATAGGCCCCGGGCACAGCCGCGTCCAAAAATAACCGCCCTAAGGCCGGGGCGCCAAGTTCGTCCAGCGGAAAAAGGCCACAAAAACGGGTGGCCTATAGCCTTGGGGGGTGGGGCTGGCCAACTTCGTCAGCCGGACTCGGAATGGCGCGAGACCTTGCGAGCGGCCTCCGTGTGCCAAAAATAGGCCCCGGGCACAGCCGCGCCCAAAAATAACCACCCGAAGGCCGGGGCGCCAAGTTCGTCCAGCGGAAAAAGGCCACAAAAACGGGTGGGCTATAGCCTTGGAGGGTGGGGCTGGCCAATTTCGTCCGCCGGACTAGGAATGACACGAGACTTTGCGAGCGGCCTCCATGTGCCAAAAATAGGCCCCGGGCAGAGCCGCGCCCCAAAATAACTGCCCGAAGGCCGGGGCGCCAAGTTCGTCCAGCGGAAAAAGGCCACAAAAACGGGTGGGCTATAGCCTTGGGGGGTGGGGCTGGCCAACTTATTCCGCCGGACTCGGAATGGCGCGAGACTTTGCGAGCGGCCTCCGTGTGCCGAAAATAGGCCCCGGGCACAGCCGCGCCCAGAAATAACCGCCCGAAGGCCGGGGCGCCAAGTTCGTCCAGCGGAAAAAGGCCACAAAAACGGGTGGGCTATAGCCTTGGGGGGTGGGGCTGGCCAACTTCGTCCGCCGGACTCGGAAAGGCGCGAGACCTTGTGAACGGCCTCCGTGTGCCAACAATAGGCCCCGGGCACAGCCGCGCCCAAAAATAACCGTACGAAGGCCGGGGCGCCAAGTTCGTCCAGCGGAAAAAGGCCACAAAAACGGGTGGCCTATAGCCTTGGGGGGTGGGGCTGGCCAACTTCGTCCGCCGGACTCGGAATGGCGCGAGACTTTGCGAGCGGCCTCCGTGTGCCAAAAATAGGCCCCAGGCACAGCCGCGTCCAAAAATAACCGCCCGAAGGCCGGGGCGCCAAGTTCGTCCAGCGGAAAAAGGCCACAAAAACGGGTGGGCTATAGCCTTGGGGGGTGGGGTTGGCCAACTTCGCCCGCCGGACTCGGAATGGCGCTAGACTTTGCGAGCGGCCTCCGTGTGCCAAAAATAGGCCCCGGACACAGCCGCGCCCAGAAATAACCACCCGAAGGCCGGGGCGCCAAGTTCGTCCAGCGTAAAAAGGCCACAAAAACCGGTGGGCTATGGCATTGGGGGGTGGGCTGGCCAACTTCGTCCGCCGGACTCGGAATGACACGAGACTTTGCGAGCGGTCTCCGTGTGCCCAAAAAAGGCCCCGGGCACAGCCGCGCCCAAAAATAACCGACCGAAGGCCGCACGCCAAGTTCGTCCAGCGGAAAATGGCCACAAAAACGGGTGGGCTATAGCCTTGGAGGGTGGGGTTGGCCAACTTCGCCCGCCGGACTCGGAATGGCGCGAGACTTTGCGAGCGGCCTCCGTGTGCTAAAAATAGGCCCCGGACACACCGCACCTAAAAATATCCGCCCGAAGGCCGGGACGCCAAGTTCGTCCAGCGGAAAAAGGCCACAAAAACGGGTGGGCTATATCCTTGGGGGGTGGGGCTGGCCAACTTCGTCCGCCGGACTCGGAATGGCGCGAGACTTTGCGCGCGGCCTCCGTGTACCAAAAATAGGCCCCGGGCACAGCCGCGCCCAAAAATAACCGCCCGAAGGCCGGGTCGCCAAGTTCGTCCAGCGGAAAAAGGCCACAAAAACAGGTGGGCTATAGCCTTGGGGGGTGGGGTTGGCCAACTTCGCCCGCCGGACTCGGAATGGCGCGAGACTTTGCGAGCAGCCTTCGTGTGCTAAAACTAGGCCCCGGACACAGCCGCGCCCAAAAATAACCATACGAAGGCCGGGGCGCCAAGTTCGTCCAGCGGAAAAAGGCCACAAAAACGGGTGGGCTATAGCCTTGGGGGGTGGGGCTGCCCAACTTTGATTGCCGGACTCGGAATGGCGCGAGACCTTGCGAGCGGCCACCGTGTGCCGAAAATAGGCCCCAGGCACAGCCGCGCCCAGAAATAACCGCCCGAAGGCCGGGGCGCCAAGTTCGTCCAGCGGAAAAAGGCCACAAAAACGGGTGGTCGATAGCCTTGGGGGGTGGGGCTGGCCAACTTCGTCCGCCGGACTCGGAATGGCGCGAGACTTTGCGAGCGGCCTCCGTGTGCCAAAAATTGGCCCCGGGCACAGCCGCGCCTAAAAATAACCACCCGATGGCCGCGGCGCCAAGTTCGTCCAACGTAAAAAGGCCACAAAAACGGGTGGGCTATAGCCTTGGGGGGTGGGGCTGGCCAACTTCGTCCTCCGGACTCGGAATGGCACGAGACTTTGCGAACGGCCTCCCTGTGCCAAAGATAGGCCCCGGGCACAGCCGGGCCCAAAAATAACCGCCCGAAGGCCGGGGCGCCAAGTTCGTCCAGCGGAAAAAGGCCACAAAAACGGGTGGGCTATAGCCTTGGGGGGTGGGGCTGGCCAACTTCGTCCGCCGGACTCGGAATGCCGCGAGACTTTGCGAGCAGCCTCCGTGTGCCAAAAATAGGCCCCGGGCACAGCCGCGCCCAAAAAGAACCGCCCGAAGGCCGGGGCGACAAGTTCGTCCAGCGGAAAAAGGCCACAAAAACGGGTGGGCTATAGCCATGGGGGGTGGGGCTGGCCAACTTCGTCCGCCGGACTCGGAATGGCGCGAGACTTTGCGAGCGGCCTCCATGTGCAAAAAATAGGCCCCGGGCACAGCCGCGTCCAAAAATAACCGCCCTAAGGCCGGGGCGCCAAGTTCGTCCAGCGGAAAAAGGCCACAAAAACGGGTGGGCTATAGCCTTGGGGGGTGGGGCTGGCCAACTTCGTCAGCCGGACTCGGAATGGTGCGAGACCTTGCGAGCGCCCTCCGTGTGCCAAAAATAGACCCCGGGCACAGCCGCGCCCAAAAATAACCGCCCGAACGCCGGGGCGCCAAGTTCGTCCGGCGGAAAAAGGCCACAAATACGGGTGGGCTATAGCCTTGGGGGGTGGGGCTGGCCAACTTCGTCCGCCGGACTCGGAATGGCGCGAGACTTTTCGAGCGGCCTCCGTGTGGAAAAAATAGGCCCCGGGCACAGCCGCGCCCAAAAATAACCGCAAGAACGCCGGGGCGCCAAGTTCGTCCGGCGGAAAAAGGCCACAAAAACGGGTGGGCTATAGCCTTGGGGGGTGGGGCTGGCCAACTTCGTCTGCCGGACTCGGAATGGCGCGAGACTTTGCGAACGGCCTCCGTGTGCCAAAAATAGGCTCCGGACATAGCCGCGCCCAAAAATAACCGTACGAAGGTCGGGGCGCCAAGTTCGTCCAGCGGAAAAAGGCCACAAAAACGGGTGGGCTATAGCCTTGGGGGGTGGGGCTGGCCAACTTCGTCCGCCGGACTCGGAATGGCGCGAGACTTTGCGAGCGGCCTCCGTGTGCCAAAAATTGGCCCCGGGCACATCCGCGCCTAAAAATAACCACCCGATGGCCGCGGCGCCAAGTTCGTCCAACGTAAAAAGGCCACAAAAACGGGTGGGCTATAGCCTTGGGGGGTGGGGCTGGCCAACTTCGTCCTCCGGACTCGGAATGGCATGAGACTTTGCGAACGGCCTCCCTGTGCCAAAGATAGGCCCCGGGCACAGCCGGGCCCAAAAATAACCGCCCGAAGGCCGGGGCGCCAAGTTCGTCCAGCGGAAAAAGGCCACAAAAACGGGTGGGCTATAGCCTTGGGGGGTGGGGCTGGCCAACTTCGTCCGCCGGACTCGGAATGCCGCGAGACTTTGCGAGCGGCCTCCGTGTGCCAAAAATAGGCCCCGAGCACAGCCGCGCCCAAAAAGAACCGCCCGAAGGCCGGGGCGACAAGTTCGTCCAGCGGAAAAAGGCCACAAAAACGGGTGGGCTATAGCCTTGGGGGGTGGGGCCGGCCAACTTCGTCCGCCGGACTCGGAATGGCGCGAGACTTTGCGAGCGGCCTCCATGTGCAAAAAATAGGCCCCGGGCACAGCCGCGTCCAAAAATAACCGCCCTAAGGCCGGGGCGCCAAGTTCGTCCAGCGGAAAAAGGCCACAAAAACGGGTGGGCTATAGCCTTGGGGGGTGGGGCTGGCCAACTTCGTCAGCCGGACTCGGAATGGTGCGAGACCTTGCGAGCGCCCTCCGTGTGCCAAAAATAGACCCCGGGCACAGCCGCGCCCAAAAATAACCGCCCGAACGCCGGGGCGCCAAGTTCGTCCGGCGGAAAAAGGCCACAAATACGGGTGGGCTATAGCCTTGGGGGGTGGGGCTGGCCAACTTCGTCCGCCGGACTCGGAATGGCGCGAGACTTTTCGAGCGGCCTCCGTGTGGAAAAAATAGGCCCCGGGCACAGCCGCGCCCAAAAATAACCGCAAGAACGCCGGGGCGCCAAGTTCGTCCGGCGGAAAAAGGCCACAAAAACGGGTGGGCTATAGCCTTGGGGGGTGGGGCTGGCCAACTTCGTCTGCCGGACTCGGAATGGCGCGAGACTTTGCGAACGGCCTCCGTGTGCCAAAAATAGGCTCCGGACATAGCCGCGCCCAAAAATAACCGTACGAAGGTCGGGGCGCCAAGTTCGTCCAGCGGAAAAAGGCCACAAAAACGGGTGGGCTATAGCCTTGGGGGGTGGGGCTGGCCTACTTCGTCCGCCGGACTCGGAATGGCGCGAGACTTTGCGAGCGGCCTCCGTGTGCCAAAAATAGGCCCCGGGCACAGCCGCGCCCAAAAATAACCGCCCGAAGGCCGGGGTGCCAAGTTCGTCCAGCGGAAAAAGGCCACAAAAACGGGTGGGCTATAGCCTTGGAGGGTGGGGCTGGCCAACTTCGTCCGCCGGACTCGGAATGGCGTGAGACTTTGCGAGCGACCTCCGTGTGCCAAAAATAGGCCCCGGGCCAAGCCGTACCCAAAAATAACCGCCCGAAGGCCGGGGCGCCAAGTTCGTCCAGCGGATAAAGGCCACAAAAACGGGTGGGCTATAGCCTTGGGGGGTGGGGCTGGCCAACTTCGTCTGCCGGACTCGGAATGGCGCGAGACTTTGCGAACGGCCTCCGTGTGCCAAAAATAGGCCCCGGACATAGCTGCGCCCAAAAAGAACCGTACGAAGGTCGGGGCGCCAAGTTCGTCCAGCGGAAAAAGGCCACAAAAACGGGTGGGCTATAGCCTTGGGGGGTGGGGCTGGCCAACTTCGTCCGCCGGACTCGGAATGGCGCGAGACTTTGCGAGCGGCCTACTTGTGCCGAAAATAGGCCCCGGGGACAGCCGCGCCCATAAAGTACCGACCGATGGCCGGGGCGGAAAGTTCGTCCAGCGGAAAAAGGCCACAAAAACGGGTGGGCTATAGCCTTGGGGGGTGGGGCTGGCCGACTTCGTCCGCCGGACTCGGAATGGCGCGAGACTTTGCGAGCGGCCTCCGTGTGCCAAAAATAGGCCCCGGGCACAGCCGCGCCCACAAATAACCGCCCGAAGGCCGGGGCGCCAAGTTCGTCCAGCGGAATAAGGCCACAAAAACGGGTGGGCTATAGCCTTGGGGGGTGGGGCTGGCCGACTTCGTCCGCCAGACTCGGAATGGCGTGAGACTTTGCGAGCGGCCTCCGTGTGCCAAAAATAGGCCCCGGGCCCAGCTGCATCCAAAAATAACAGCCCGAAGGCCGGGGCGCCAAGTTCGTCCAGCGGATAAAGTTCACAAAAACGGGTGGGCTATAGCCTTGGGGGGTGGGGCTGGCCAACTTCGTCTGCCGGACTCGGAATGGCGCGAGACTTTGCGAACGGCCTCCGTGTGCCAAAAATAGGCCCCGGACATAGCCGCGCCCAAAAATAACCGTACGAAGGTCGGGGCGCCAACTTCGTCAGCGGAAAAAGGCCACAAAAACGGGTGGGCTATAGCCTTGGGGGGTGGGGCTGGCCAACTTCGTCCGCCGGACTCGGAATAGCGCGAGACTTTGCGAGCGGCCTCCGTGCGCCAAAAATAGGCCCGGGCACAGCCGCGCCCAAAAATAACCGCCCAAGGCCGGGCGCCAAGTTCGTCCAGCGGAAAAGGCCACAAAAACGGGTGGGCTATAGCCTTGGGGGTGGGGCTGGCCAACTCGCCCGCCGAACTCGGAATGGCGCGAGACTTTGCGAACCGACTCCGTGTGCCAAAATTGGCCCCGGACACAGCCGCGCCAAAAATAACCGCCCGAAGGCCGGGCGCCAAGTTCGTCCAGCGGAAAAAGGCCACAAAAACGGGTGGGCTATAGCCTTGGGGGGTGGGGCTGGCCTACTTCGCCCGCCGTACTCGGAATGGCGCGAGACTTTGCGAGCGGCCTCCGTGTACCAAAAATAGGCCCCGGGCCCAGCCGCACCAAAAAATAACCGCCCGAAGGCCGGGGAGCCAAGTTCGTCCAGCGGATAAAGGCCACAAAAACGGGTGGGCTATAGCCTTGGGGGGTGGGTCTGTCCAACTTCGTCCGCCGGACTCGGAATGGCGCGAGACTTTGCGAGCGGCCTCCGTGTGCCAAAAATAGGCTCCGGTCATAGACGCGCCAAAAAATAACCGTACGAAGGTCGGGGAGCAAAGTTCGTCCAGCGGAAAAAGGCCACAAAAACGGGTGGGCTATAGCCTTGGGGGGTGGGGCTGGCCAACTTCGTCCGCCGGACTCGGAATGGCGCGAGACTTTGCGAGCGGCCTACTTGTGCCGAAAATAGGCCCCGGGGACAGCCGCGCCCAGAAATAACCGCCCGAAGGCCGGGGCGGCAAGTTCGTCCAGCGGAAAAAGGCCACAAAAACGGGTGGGCTATAGCCTTGGGGGGTGGGGCTGGCCGACTTCGTCCGCCGGACTCGGAATGGCGCGAGACTTTGCGAGCGGCCTCCGTGTGCCAAAAATAGGCCCCGGGCACAGCCGCGCCCAAAAATAACCGCCCGAAGGCCGGGGCGCCAAGTTCGTCCAGCGGAATAAGGCCACAAAAACGGGTGGGCTATAGCCTTGGGGGGTGGGGCTGGCCGACTTCGTCCGCCAGACTCGGAATGGCGTGAGACTTTGCGAGCGGCCTCCGTGTGCCAAAAATAGGCCCCGGGCCCAGCTGCATCCAAAAATAACAGCCCGAAGGCCGGGGCGCCAAGTTCGTCCAGCGGATAAAGTTCACAAAAACGGGTGGGCTATAGCCTTGGGGGGTGGGGCTGGCCAACTTCGTCTGCCGGACTCGGAATGGCGCGAGACTTTGCGAACGGCCTCCGTGTGCCAAAAATAGGCCCCGGACATAGCCGCGCCCAAAAATAACCGTACGAAGGTCGGGGCGCCAAGTTCGTCCAGCGGAAAAAGGCCACAAAAACGGGTGGGCTATAGCCTTGGGGGGTGGGGCTGGCCAACTTCGTCCGCCGGACTCGGAATGGCGCGAGACTTTGCGAGCGGCCTCCGTGTGCCAAAAATAGGCCCGGCACAGCGCGCCCAAAAATAACCGCCCGAAGGCCGGGCGCCAAGTTCGTCCCGCGGAAAAAGGCCACAAAAACGGGTGGGCTATAGCCTTGGGGGGTGGGGCTGGCCAACTTCGCCCGCCGAACTCGGAATGGCGCGAGACTTTGCGAACCGACTCCGTGTGCCAAAAATTGGCCCCGGACACAGCCGCGCCCAAAAATAACCGCCCGAAGGCCGGGGCGCCAAGTTCGTCCAGCGGAAAAAGGCCACAAAAACGGGTGGGCTAGAGCCTTGGAGGGTGGGGCTGGCCTACTTCGTCCGCCGGACTCGGAATGGCGCGAGACTTTGCGAGCGGCCTCCGTGTACCAAAAATAGGCCCCGGGCCCAGCCGCACCAAAAAATAACCGCCCGAAGGCCGGGGAGCCAAGTTCGTCCAGCGGATAAAGGCCACAAAAACGGGTGGGCTATAGCCTTGGGGGGTGGGTCTGTCCAACTTCGTCTGCCGGACTCGGAATGGCGCGAGACTTTGCGAACGGCCTCCGTGTGCCAAAAATAGGCTCCGGACATAGCCGCGCCCAAAAATAACCGTACGAAGGTCGGGGCGCCAAGTTCGTCCAGCGGAAAAAGGCCACAAAAACGGGTGGGCTATAGCCTTGGGGGGTGGGGCTGGCCTACTTCGTCCGCCGGACTCGGAATGGCGCGAGACTTTGCGAGCGGCCTCCGTGTGCCAAAAATAGGCCCCGGGCACAGCCACGCCCAAAAATAACCGCCCGAAGGCCGGGGTGCCAAGTTCGTCCAGCGGAAAAAGGCCACAAAACGGGTGGGCTATAGCCTTGGGGGGTGGGGCTGGCCGACTTCGTCCGCCGGACTCGGAATGCCGTGAGACTTTGCGAGCGGCCTCCGTGTGCCAAAAATAGGCCCCGGGCCCAGCCGCACCCAAAAATAACAGCCCGAAGGCCGGGGCGCCAAGTTCGTCCAGCGGAAAAAGGCCACAAAAACGGGTGGGCTATAGCCTTGGGGGGTGGGGCTGGCCAACTTCGTCCGCCGGACTCGGAATGGCGCGAGACTTTGCGAGCGGCCTCCGTATGCCAAAAATAGGCCCCGGGCACAGCCGCGCCCAAAAATAACCGCCCAAAGGCCGGGGCGCCAAGTTCGTCCCGCGGAAAAAGGCCACAAAAACGGGTGGGCTATAGCCTTGGGGGGTGGGGCTGGCCAACTTCGCCCGCCGAACTCGGAATGGCGCGAGACTTTGCGAACCGACTCCGTGTGCCAAAAATTGGCCCCGGACACAGCCGCACCCAAAAATAACCGCCCGAAGGCCGGGGCGCCAAGTTCGTCCAGCGGAAAAAGGCCACAAAAACGGGTGGGCTAGAGCCTTGGAGGGTGGGGCTGGCCAACTTCGTCCGCCGGACTCGGAATGGCGCGAGACTTTGCGAGCGGCCTCCGTGTGCCAAAAATAGGCCCCGGGCCCAGCCGCAAGCAAAAATAACCGCCCGAAGGCCGGGGAGCCAAGTTCGTCCAGCGGATAAAGGCCACAAAAACGGGTGGGCTATAGCCTTGGGGGGTGGGTCTGTCCAACTTCGTCTGCCGGACTCGGAAGGGCGCGAGACTTTGCGAACGGCCTCCGTGTGCCAAAAATAGGCTACGGACATAGCCGCGCCCAAAAATAACCGTACGAAGGTCGGGGCGCCAAGTTCGTCCAGCGGAAAAAGGCCACAAAAACGGGTGGGCTATAGCCTTGGGGGGTGGGGCTGGCCTACTTCGTCCGCCGGACTCGGAATGGCGCGAGACTTTGCGAGCGGCCTCCGTGTGCCAAAAATAGGCCCCAGGCACAGCCACGCCCAAAAATAACCGCCCGAAGGCCGGGGTGCCAAGTTCGTCCAGCGGAAAAAGGCCACAAAAACGGGTGGGCTATAGCCTTGGGGGGTGGGGCTGGCCGACTTCGTCCGCCGGACTCGGAATGGCGTGAGACTTTGCGAGCGGCCTCCGTGTGCCAAAAATAGGCCCCGGGCCCAGCCGCACCCAAAAATAACAGCCCGAAGGCCGGGGCGCCAAGTTCGTCCAGCGGATAAAGGCCACAAAAACGGGTGGGCTATAGCCTTGGGGGGTGGGGCTGGCCAACTTCGTCTGCCGGACTCGGAATGGCGCGAGACTTTGCGAACGGCCTCCGTGTGCCAAAAATAGGCCCCGGACATAGCCGCGCCCAAAAAGAACCGTACGAAGGTCGGGGCGCCAAGTTCGTCCAGCGGAAAAAGGCCACAAAAACGGGTGGGCTATAGCCTTGGGGGGTGGGGCTGGCCAACTTCGTCCGCCGGACTCGGAATGGCGCGAGACTTTGCGAGCGGCCTACTTGTGCCGAAAATAGGCCCCGGGGACAGCCGCGCCCAGAAATAACCGCCCGAAGGCCGGGGCGGCAAGTTCGTCCAGCGGAAAAAGGCCACAAAAACGGGTGGGCTATAGCCTTGGGGGGTGGGGCTGGCCGACTTCGTCCGCCGGACTCGGAATGGCGCGAGACTTTGCGAGCGGCCTCCATGTGCCAAAAATAGGCCCCGGGCACAGCCGCGCTCAAAAATAACCGCCCGAAGGCCGGGGCGCCAAGTTCGTCCAGCGGAATAAGGCCACAAAAACGGGTGGGCTATAGCCTTTGGGGGTGGGGCTGGCCGACTTCGTCCGCCGGACTCGGAATGGCGTGAGACTTTGCGAGCGGCCTCCGTGTGCCAAAAATAGGCCCCGGGCCCAGCTGCATCCAAAAATAACAGCCCGAAGGCCGGGGCGCCAAGTTCGTCCAGCGGATAAAGTCCACAAAAACGGGTGGGCTATAGCCTTGGGGGGTGGGGCTGGCCAACTTCGTCCGCCGGACTCGGAATGGCGCGAGACTTTGCGAGCGGCCTACTTGTGCCGAAAATAGGCCCCGGGGACAGCCGCGCCCAGAAATAACCGCCCGAAGGCCGGGGCGCGAAGTTCGTCCAGCGGAAAAAGGCCACAAAAACGGGTGGGCTATAGCCTTGGGGGGTGGGGCTGGCCGACTTCGTCCGCCGGACTCGGAATGGCGCGAGACTTTGCGAGCGGCCTCCATGTGCCAAAAATAGGCCCCGGGCACAGCCGCGCTAAAAAATAACCGCCCGAAGGCCGGGGCGCCAAGTTCGTCCAGCGGAATAAGGCCACAAAAACGGGTGGGCTATAGCCTTTGGGGGTGGGGCTGGCCGACTTCGTCCGCCGGACTCGGAATGGCGTGAGACTTTGCGAGCGGCCTCCGTGTGCCAAAAATAGGCCCCGGGCCCAGCTGCATCCAAAAATAACAGCCCGAAGGCCGGGGCGCCAAGTTCGTCCAGCGGATAAAGTCCACAAAAACGGGTGGGCTATAGCCTTGGGGGGTGGGGCTGGCCAACTTCGTCTGCCGGACTCGGAATGGCGCGAGACTTTGCGAACGGCCTCCGTGTGCCAAAAATAGGCCCCGGACATAGCCGCGCCCAAAAATAACCGTACGAAGGTCGGGGCGCCAAGTTCGTCCAGCGGAAAAAGGCCACAAAAACGGGTGGGCTATAGCCTTGGGGGGTGGGGCTGGCCAACTTCGTCCGCCGGACTCGGAATGGCGCGAGACTTTGCGAACGGCCTCCGTGTGCCAAAAATAGGCCCCGGGCACAGCCGCGCCCAAAAATAACCGCCCGAAGGCCGGGGCGCCAAGTTCGTCCCACGGAAAAAGGCCACAAAAACGGGTGGGCTATAGCCTTGGGGGGTGGGGCTGGCCAACTTCGCCCGCCGAACTCGGAATGGCGCGAGACTTTGCGAACCGACTCCGTGTGCCAAAAATTGGCCCCGGACACAGCCGCGCCCAAAAATAACCGCCCGAAAGCCGGGGCGCCAAGTTCGTCCAGCGGAAAAAGGCCACAAAAACGGGTGGGCTAGAGCCTTGGAGGGTGGGGCTGGCCAACTTCGTCCGCCGGACTCGGAATGGCGCGAGACTTTGCGAGCGGCCTCCGTGTGCCAAAAATAGGCCCCGGGCCCAGCCGCACCCAAAAATAACCGCCCGAAGGCCGGGGAGCCAAGTTCGTCCAGCGGATAAAGGCCACAAAAACGGGTGGGCTATAGCCTTGGGGGGTGGGTCTGTCCAACTTCGTCTGCCGGACTCGGAATGGCGCGAGACTTTGCGAACGGCCTCCGTGTGCAAAAAATAGGCCCCGGACATAGCCGCGCCCAAAAAGAACCGTACGACGGTCGGGGCGCCAAGTTCGTCCATGGAAAAAGGCCACAAAAACGGGTGGGCTATAGCCTTGGGGGGTGGGGCTGGCCAACTTCGTCCGCCGGACTCGGAATGGCGCGGGACTTTGCGAACGGCCTCCGTGTGCCAAAAATAGGCCCCGGGCACAGCCGCGCCCAAAAATAACCGCCCGATGGCCGGGGCGCCAAGTTCGTCCAGCAGAAAAAGGCCACAAAAACGGGTGGGCTATAGCCTTGGGGGGTGGGGCTGGCCAACTTCGTCCGCCGGACTCGGAATGGCGTGAGACTTTGCGAGCGGCCTCCGTGTGCCAAAAATAGGCCCCGGGCACAGCTGCGCCCAAAAATAACCGCCCGAAGGCCGGGGCGCCAAGTTCGTCCAGCGGAAAAAGGCCACAAAAACGGGTGGGCTATAGCCTTGGGGGGTGGGGCTGGCCGACTTCGTCCGCCGGACTCGGAATGGCGTGAGACTTTGCGAGCGGCCTCCGTGTGCCAAAACTAGGCCCTGGGCCCAGCCGCATCCAAAAATAACAGCCCGAAGGCCGGGGCGCCAAGTTCGTCCAGCGGATAAAGGCCACAAAAACGGGTGGGCTATAGCCTTGGGGGGTGGGTCTGGCCAACTTCGTCTGCCGGACTCGGAATGGCGCGAGACTTTGCAAACGGCCTCCGTGTGCCAAAAATAGGCCCCGGACATAGCCGCACCCAAAAAGAACCGTACGAAGGTCGGGGCGCCAAGTTCGTCCAGCGGAAAAAGGCCACAAAAACGGGTGGGCTATAGCCTTGGGGGGTGGGGCTGGCCAACTTCGTCCGCCGAACTCGGAATGGCGCGAGACTTTGCGGGCGGCCTCCGCGTGCCAAAAATAGGCCACGGGCACAGCCACGCCCATAAATAACCGCCCGAAGGTCTGCGCGTCAAAACCCCCCAGCGGAAAAATTGCCAAAAAACGGGTGGGCTATAGCCTTGGGGGGAGGGGCGGGCCAAATTCGTCCGCTGGACTCGGAATGGGACGAGACTTTGCGAGCGGCCTCCGCGTGCCAAAAATTGGCCGTAGGCACAGCCGCGCCCAATAATAATCGCCCGAAGGCCGGGGCGCCAAGTTCGACCAGCGGAAAAATGGCCAAAAAACGGGTGGGCTATAGCCTTGGGGGGAGGGGCTGGCCGACTTCGTCCGCCGGAATCGGAATGGGGCGAGACTTAGCGAGCGGCCTCCGCGTGCCAAAAATAGGCCGCGGACAAAGCCGCGCCCAAAAATAACTGCCCGAAGGCCGGGGCGCCAAGTTCGTCCAGCGGAAAAATGGCCAAAAAACGGGTGGGCTATAGCCTTGGGGGGAGGGGTTGGCCAATCTTAGTCCGCCGGACTCGGAATGGGGTGAGACTTTGCGAGCGGCCTCCGCGTGCCAAAAATAGGCCGTGGGCACAGCCGCGCCCAAAAATAACCTCCCGAAGGCCGGGGCGCCAAGTTCGTCCATCGGAAAAATGGCCAAAAAACGGGTGGGCTATAGCCTTGGGGGGAGGGGCTGGCCAACTTCGTCCGCCGGACTCGGAATGGGGCGAGACTTTGCGAGTGCCCTCCACGTACCAAAAATAGGCCGCGGGTACAGCCGCGCCCAAAAATAACCACCCGAAGGCCGGGGCGCCAAGTTCGTCCAGCGGAAAAATGGCCAAAAAACGGGTGGGCTATAGCCTTGGGGCGAGGGGCTGGCCAACTTCGTCCGCTGGACTCGGAATGGGGCGAGACTTTGCGAGCGGCCTCCGCGTGCCAAAAATAGGCCGCGGTCACAGCCGTACCCAAAAATAACCGCCCGAAGGTCGGGGTGCCAAGTTCGTGTAGCGGAAAAATGGCTAAAAAACGGGTGGGCTATAGCCTTGGGGGCAGTGGGTGGCCCACTTCGTCCGCCGGACTCGGAATGGGGCGAGACTTTGCGAGTGCCCTCCACGTACCAAAAATAGGCCGCGGGTACACCCGCGCCAAAAAATAACCGCCCGAAGGCCGGGGCGCCAAGTTCGTCCTGCGGAAAAATGGCCAAAAAACGGGTGGGCTCTAGCCTTGGGGGGATGGGCTGGCCTACTTCGTCCGCCGGACTCGGAATGGGGAGAGACTTTGCGGGCGGCCTCCGCGTGCCAAAAATAGGCCACGGGCACAGCCGCGCCCATAAATAACCGCCCGAAGGTCTGCGCGCCCAAACCCCCCAGCGGAAAAATGGCCAAAAACAGGTGGGCTATAGCCTTGGGGGGAGGGGCTGGCCAACTTCGTCTGCCGGACTCAGAATGGGACGAGACTTTGCGAGCGGCATCCGCGTACCAAAAATAGGCCGTGGGCACAGCCGCGCCCAAAAATAACCACGCGAAGGCCGGGGTGCCAAGTTCGTCCAGCGGAAAAATGACCAAAAAACGGGTGGGCTATAGCCTTGTGGGGAGGGGTTGGCCAACTTCGTCCGCCGGACTCGGAAGGGGGCGACATTTTGCGAGTGGCCTCCGCGTGCCAAAAATAGGCCACGGCCATAGCCGCGCCCAAAAATAACCGCCCGAAGGTCTGCGCGTCAAAACCCCCCAGCGGAAAAATTGCCAAAAAACGGGTGGGCTATAGCCTTGGGGGGAGGGGCGGGCCAACTTCGTCCGCTGGACTCGGAATGGGGCGAGACTTTGCGAGCGGCCTCCGCGTGCCAAAAATTGGCCGCAGGCACAGCCGCGGCCTAAAATAATCGCCCGAAGGCCGGGGCGCAAAGTTCGTCCAGCGGAAAAATGGCCAAAAAACGGGTGGGCTATAGCCTTGGGGGGAGGGGCTGGCCGACTTCGTCCGCCGGAATCAAAATGGGGCGAGCCTTAGCGAGCGGCCTCCGCGTGCCAAAAATAGGCCGTGGGCACAGCCGCACTCAAAAATAACTGCCCGAAGGCCGGGGCGCCAAGTTCGTCCAGCGGAAAAATGGCCAAAAAACGGGTGGGCTATAGCCTTGGGGGGAGGGGCTGGCCAATCTTACTCCGCCGGACTCGGAATGGGGCGAGACTTTGCGAGCGGCCTCCGCCTGCCAAAAATAGGCCGTGGGCACAGCCGCGCCCAAAAATAACCTCCCGAAAGCCGGGGCGCCAAGTTCGTCCATCGGAAAAATGGCCAAAAAATGGGTGGGCTATAGCCTTGGGGGGAGGGGCTGGCCAACTTCGTCCGTCGGACTCGGAATAGGGCGAGACTTTGCTAGTGCCCTCCACATACCAAAAATAGGCCGCGGGTACAGCCGTGCCCAAAAATAACCACCCGAAGGCCGGGGCGCCAAGTTCGTCCAGCGGAAAAATGGCCAAAAAACGGGTGGGCTATAGCCTTGGGGCGAGGGGCTGGCCAACTTCGTCCGCTGGACTCGGAATGGGGCGAGACTTTGTGAGCGGCCTCCGCGTGCCAAAAAAAGGCCGCGGTCACAGCCGTACCCAAAAATAACCGCCCGAAGGCCGGGGCGCCAAGTTCGTCCTGCGGAAAAATGGCCAAAAAACGGGTGGGCTCTAGCCTTGGGGGGAGGGGCTGGCCTACTTCGTCCGCCGGACTCGGAATGGGGAGAGACTTTGCGGGCGGCCTCCGCGTGCCAAAAATAGGCCACGGGCACAGCCGCGCCCAAAAATAACCGCCCAAAGGTCTGCGCGCCCAAACCCCCCAGCGGAAAAATGGCCAAAGAACAGGTGGGCTATAGCCTTGGGGGGAGGGGCTGGCCAACTTCGTCTGCCGGACTCGGAATGGGACGAGACTTTGCGAGTGGCATCCGCGTGCCAAAAATAGGCCGCGGACACAGCCGCGCCCAAAAATAACCGCCCGAAGGCCGGGGTGCCAAGTTCGTCCAGCGAAAAAATGGCCAAAAAACGGGTGGGCTATAGCCTTGTGGGGAGGGGTTGGCCCACTTCGTCCGCCGGACTCGGAAGGGGGTGACACTTTGCGAGTGGCCTCCGCGTGCCAAAAATAGGCCACGGGCATAGCCGCACCCAAAAATAACCGCCCGAAGGTCTGCGCGTCAAAACCCCCCAGCGGAAAAATGGCCAAAAAACGGGTGGGCTATAGCCTTGGGGGGAGGGGCTGGCCGACTTCGTCCGCCGGAATCAAAATGGGGCGAGACTTAGCGAGCGGCCTCCGCGTGCCAAAAATAGGGCGTGGGCACAGCCGCACCCAAAAATAACTGCCCGAAGGCCGGGGCGCCAAGTTCGTCCAGCGGAAAAATGGCCAAAAAACGGGTGGGCTATAGCCTTGGGGGGAGGGGCTGGCCAATCTTAGTCCGCCGGACTCGGAATGGGGCGAGACTTTGCGAGCGGCCTCCGCGTGCCAAAAATAGGCCGTGGACACAGCCGCGCCCAAAAATAACCTCCCGAAGGCCGGGGCGCCAAGTTCGTCCATCGGAAAAATGGCCAAAAAACGGGTGGGCTATAGCCTTGGGGGGAGGGGCTGGCCAACTTCGTCCGTCGGACTCGGAATAGGGCGAGACTTTGCTAGTGCCCTCCATGTACCAAAAATAGGCCGCGGGTACAGCCGCGCCCAAAAATAACCACCCGAAGGCCGGGGCGCCAAGTTCGTCCAGCGGAAAAATGGCCAAAAAACGGGTGGGCTATAGCCTTGGGGCGAGGGGCTGGCCAACTTCGTCCGCTGGACTCGGAATGGGGCGAGACTTTGCGAGCGGCCTCCGCGTGCCAAAAAAAGGCCGCGGTCACAGCCGTACCCAAAAATAACCGCCCGAAGGCCGGGGCGCCAAGTTCGTCAAGCCGAAAAAGGCCAGAAAAACGGGTGGGCTATAGCCTTCGGGGGTGGGGCTGGCCCACTTCGTCCGCCAGACTCGGAATGGGGCGACACTTTACGAGGGGCCTCCGTTTCCTAAAAATAGGCCGCGGGCACAGCCGCGCTCAAAAATAACCGCCCGAAGGCCGGGGCGCCAAGTTCGTCCAGCGGAAAAAGGCTACAAAAACGGGTGGGCTACAGCGTTGGGGGGTGGGGCTGGCCGACTTCGTCCGCCGGGCTCGGAATGGCGCGAAACTTTGTGAGGGGCTTCCGTGTGCCAAAAATAGGCCGCGGGCACAGCCGCGCCCGAAAATGACCGCCCGAAGGCCGGGGCGCCAAGTTCGTCCAGGGGAAAAAGGACACAAAAACGGGTGGGCTATAGCCTTGGGTGGTGGGTCTGGCCGACTTCGTCCGCCGGCACAGCCACGCTTAAAAATAACCGCCCGAAGGCCGGGGCGCCAAGTTCGTCCAGCGGAAAAACGCCTCAAAAACGGGTGGGCTATAGCCTTGGTGGGTGGGGCTGGCCAACTTCGTCCGCCGGACTCGGAATGGAGCGAGACTTTACGAGGGGCCTCCGTGTGCCAAAAATAAGCCACGGGCACAGCCGCGCCCAAAAATAACCGCCCGAAGGCCGGGGTGCCAAGTTCGTCCAGCGGAAAAAGGCCACAAAAACGGGTGGGCTATAGCCTTGGGGGGTGGGGCTGTCCCACTTCGTCCGCCGGACTCGGAATGGCGCGAGATTTTACGAGGGGCCTCCGTGTGCCAAAAATAATCCACCGGCACAGCCGCGCCCAAAAATAACCGCCCGAAGGCCGGGGCGCCAAGTTCGTCCAGCGGAACAAGACCACAAAAACAGGTGGGCTATAACCTTGGGGGGTGGGGCTGGTCCACTTCGTCCGCCGGACTCGGAATGGCGCGAGACTTTGCGAGGGGCCTCCGTTTGCCAAAAATAGGCCGCGGGCACAGCCGCGCCCAAAAATAACCGCCCGAAGGCCGGGGCGCCAAGTTCGTCCAGCGGAAAAAGACCACAAAAACGGGTAATAGCCTTGGGGGGTGGGGCTGGCCCACTTCGTCCGCCGAACTCGGAATGGGGCAAGACTTTGCGAGCGGCCTCCGCGTGCTAAAAATAGGCCACGGGCATAGCCGCGCCCGAAAATGACCGCCCGAAGGCCGGGGCGCCAAGTTCGTCCAGCGGAAAAAGGCCACAAAAACGGGTGGGCTATAGCCTTGGCGGGTGGGGCTGGCCCACTTCGTCCGCCGGACTCGGAATGGCGCGAGACTTTACGAGGGGCCTCCATTTACCAAAAATAGGCCGCGGGCACAGCCGCGCCCAAAAATAACCGCCCGAAGGCCGGGGCGCCAAGTTCGTCCAGCGGAAAAAGACCACAAAAACGGGTAATAGCCTTGGGGGGTGGGGCTGGCCCACTTCGTCCGCCGGACTCGGAATGGGGCGAGACTTTGCGAGCGGCCTCCGCGTGCCAAAAATAGGCCGCGGGCACAGCCGCGCCAAAAAATAACCGCCTGAAGGCCGGGGCGCCATGTTCGTCCAGCGGAAAAATGGCCAAAAAACGGGTGGGCTATAGCCTTGGGGGGAGGGGCTGGCCAAATTCTTCCGCCGGACTCGGAATGGGGCGAGACGTTGCGAACGGCCTCCGCGTGCCAAAAATAGGCCGCGGGCACAGCCGCGCCCGAAAATAACCCCCCGATGTTCGGCGCGCCCAAACCCCCCAGCGGAAAAATGGCCAAAAAACGGGTGGGCGACAGCCTTGGGGGGAGGGGCTGGCCGACTTCGTCCGCCGGACTCGGAATGGGGTGAGACTTTGCGAGTGGCCTCCGCATGCCAAAAATAGGCCGGGGGTACAGCCGCGCCCAAATATAACCGCCCGAAGGCCGGGGCGCCAAGTTCGTCCAGCGCAAAAATGGCCAAAAAACGGGTGGGCTATAGCCTTGGGGGGAGGGGCTGGCCAACTTCGTCCGCCGGACTCGGAATGGGGCGAGACTTTGCGAGCGGCCTCCGCGTGCCAAAAATAGGCCGCGGGCACAGCCACGCCGAAAAATAACCGCCCGAAGGCCGGGGCGCCAAGTTCGTCCCGCGGAAAAATGGCCAAAAAACGGGTGGGCTATAGCCTTGGGGGGAGGGGCTGGCCGACTTTGTCCGCCGGACTTGGAATGGGGCGAGACTTTGCGAGCGACTTTGCGTGCCAAAAATAGGCCGCGGGTACAGCCGCGCCCAAATATAACCGCCCGAAGGCCGGGGCGCCAAGTTCGTCCAGCGGAAAAATGGCCAAAAAACGGGTGGGCTATAGCCTTGGGGGGAGGGGCTGGCCAACTTCGTCCGCCGGACTCGGAATGGGGCGAGACTTTGCGAGTGGCCTCCGCGTGCCAAAAATAGGCCGCGGGCACAGCCACGCCGAAAAATAACCGCCCGGAGGCCGGGGCGCCAAGTTCGTCCAGCGGAAAAATGGCCAAAAAACGGGTGGGCTATAGCCTTGGGGGGAGGGGCTGGCCAACTTTGTCCGCCGGACTCGAAATGGGGGGAGACTTTGCGAGCAGCCTCCGCGTGCCAAAAATAGGCCATGGTCACAGCCGCGCCCAAAAATAACACCCCGAAGGTCGCCGCGCCCAAACCCCCCAGCGGAAAAATGGCCAAAAAATGGGTGGGCTATAGCCTTGAGGGGAGGGCTGGCCAACTTCAATTGCCGGACCCGGAATGGGGCGAGACTTTGCGAGCGGCCTCCGCGTGCCAAAAATAGGCCACGGGCACAGCCGCGACCAAAAATAACCGACCAAAGGCCGGGGCGCCAACTTCGTCCAGCGGAAAAATGGCCAAAAAACGGGTGGGCTATAGCCTTGGGGGGAGGGGGTGGCCGACTTCGTTCGCCGGACCCGGAATGGGGCGAGACTTTGCGAGCAGCCTCCGCGTGCCAAAAATAGGCCGCGGACACCTCCGCGCCGAAAAATAACCGCCCGAAGGCCGGGGCGCCAAGTTCGTCCAGCGCAAAAATGGCCAAAAAACGGGTGGGCTATAGCCTTGGGGGGAGGGGCTGGCCAACTTCGTCCGCCGGACTCGGAGTGGGGCGAGACTTTGCAAGCGGCCTCCGCGTGCCAAAAATAGGCCGCGGGCACAGCCGCTCCGAAAAATAACCCCCCGAAGGTCAGCGCCTAAACCCCCCAGCGGAAAAATGGCCAAAAAACGGGTGGGCTATAGCCTTGGGGGGAGGGGCTAGCCAACTTCGTCCGCCGGACTCGGAATGGGGCGAGACTTTGCAAGCGGCCTCCGCGTGCCAAAAATAGGCCGCGGGCACAGCCGCTCCAAAAAATAAGCCACCGAAGGGCGGCGCGCCCAAACCCCCCAGCGGAAAAATGGCCAAAAAACGGGTGGGCTATAGCCTTGGGGGGAGGGGCTGGCCAACTTCAATTGCCGGACCCGGAATGGGGCGAGACTTTGCGAGCGGCCTTCGCGTGCCAAAAATAGGCCACGGGCACAGCCGCGACCAAAAATAACCGCCCAAAGGCCGGGGCGCCAAGTTCGTCCAGCGGAAAAATGGCCAAAAAACGGGTGGGCTATAGCCTTGGGGGGAGGGGCTAGCCAACTTCGTCCGCCGGACTCGGAATGGGGCGAGACTTTGCAAGCGGCCTCCGCGTGCCAAAAATAGGCCGCGGGCACAGCCGCTCCAAAAAATAAGCCACCGATGGTCGGCGCGCCCAAACCCCCCAGCGGAAAAATGGCCAAAAAACGGGTGGGCTGTAGCCTTGGGGGGAGGGCTGGCCAACTTCAATTGCCGGACCCGGAATGGGGCGAGACTTTGCGAGCGGCCTCCGCGTGCCAAAAATAGGCCACGGGCACAGCCGCGACCAAAAATAACCGACCAAAGGCCGGGGCGCCAACTTCGTCCAGCGGAAAAATGGCCAAAAAACGGGTGGGCTATAGCCTTGGGGGGAGGGGGTGGCCAACTTCGTCCGCCGGACCCGGAATGGGGCGAGACTTTGCGAGCACCATCCGCGTGCCAAAAATAGGCCGCGGACACCTCCGCGCCGAAAAATAACCGCCCGAAGGCCGGGGCGCCAAGTTCGTCCAGCGCAAAAATGGTCAAAAAACGGGTGGGCTATAGCCTTGGGGGGAGGGGCTGGCCAACTTCGTCCGCCGGACTCGGAGTGGGGCGAGACTTTGCAAGCGGCCTCCGCGTGCCAAAAATAGGCCGCGGGCACAGCCGCTCCGAAAAATAACCCCCCGAAGGTCAGCGCCTAAACCCCCCAGCGGAAAAATGGCCAAAAAACGGGTGGGCTATAGCCTTGGGGGGAGGGGCTGGCCAACTTCGTCCGCCGGACTCGGAATGGGGCGAGACTTTGCGAGCGGCCTCCGCGTGCCAAAAATAGGCCACGGGCACAGCCGCGACCAAAAATAACCGACCAAAGGCCGGGGCGCCAACTTCGTCCAGCGGAAAAATGGCCAAAAAACGGGTGGGCTATAGCCTTGGGGGGAGGGGGTGGCCAACTTCGTCCGCCGGACCCGGAATGGGGCGAGACTTTGCGAGCAGCCTCCGTGTGCCAAAAATAGGCCGCGGACACCTCCGCGCCGAAAAATAACCGCCCGAAGGCCGGGGCGCCAAGTTCGTCCAGCGCAAAAATGGTCAAAAAACGGGTGGGCTATAGCCTTGGGGGGAGGGGCTGGCCGACTTCGTCCGCCGGACTCGGAATGGGGCGAGACTTTGCGAGCGGCCTCCGCGTGCCAAAAATAGGCCGCGGGCACAGCCACGCCGAAAAATAACTGCCCGAAGGCCGGGGCGCCAAGTTCGTCCAGCGGAAAAATGGCCAAACAACGGGTGGGCTATAGCCTTGGGTGGAGGGGCTGGCCAACTTCGTCCGCCGGACTCGGAATGGGGGGAGACTTTGCGAGCGGCCTCCGCGTGCCAAAAATAGGCCAGGGTCACAGCCGTGCCCAAAAATAACACCCCGAAGGTCGGCGCGCCCAAACCCCCCAGCGGAAAAATGGCCAAAAAACGGGTGGGCTATAGCCTTGGGGGGAGGGGCTGGCCAACTTCGTCCGCCGGACTCGGAATGGGGCGAGACTTTGCGAGCGGCCTCCGCGTGCCAAAAATAGGCCACGGGCATAGCCGCGCCCAAAAATAACACCCTGAAGGTCGCCGCGCCCAAACCCCCCAGCGGAAAAATGGCCAAAAAACGGGTGGGCTATAGCCTTGAGGGGAGGGCTGGCCAACTTCGTCCGCCGGACTCGGAATGGGGCGAGACTTTGCAAGCGGCCTCCGCGTGCCAAAAATAGGCCGCGGGCACAGCCGCTCCGAAAAATAACCCCCCGAATGTCGACGCGCCCAAAACCCCAGCGGAAAAATGGCCAAAAAACGGGTGGGCTATAGCCTTGGGGGGAGGGGCTGGCCAACTTCAATTGCTGGACCCGGAATGGGGCGAGACTTTGCGAGCGGCCTCGGCGTGCCAAAAATAGGCCACGGGCACAGCCGCGACCAAAAATAACCGCCCGAAGGACGGGGCGCCAACTTCGTCCAGCGGAAAAATGGCCAAAAAACGGGTGGGCTATAGCCTTGGGGGGAAGGGCTGGCCAACTTCATCCGCCGGACCCGGAATGGGGCGAGACTTTGCGAGCAGCCTCCGCGTGCTAAAAATAGGCCGCGGACACCGCCGCACCCAAAAATAACCCCCCGAAGGCCGGGGCATCAAGTTCGTCGAGCGGAAAAATAGCCAAAAAACGGGTGGGCTATAGCCTTGGGGGGAGGGGCTGGCCAACTTCGTCCGCCGGACTCGGAATGGGGCGAGACTTTGCGAGCGGCCTCCGCTTGCCAAAAATAGGCCGCGGGCACAGCCGCGCCCCAAAATAACCGCCCGAAGGCCAGGGCGCCAAGTTCGTCCAGCGGAAAAATGGCCAAAAAACGGGTGGGTTATAGCCTTGGGGGGAGGGGCTGGCCGACTTCGTCCGCCGGACTCGGAATGGGGCGAGACTTTGCGAGCGGCCTCCGCGTGCCAAAAATAGGCCGCGGACACAGCCGTGCCCAAACTAACCACCCGAAGGCCGGGACGCCAAGTTCGTCCAGCGGAAAAATGGCCAAAAAACGGGTGGGTGATAGCCTTGGGGGGAGGGGCTGGCCGACTTCGTCCGCCGGACTCGGAATGGGGTGAGACTTTGCGAGCGGCCTCCGCGTGCCAAAAATAGGCCGCGGACACAGCCGTGCCCAAAACTAACCGCCCAAAGGCCAGGACGCCAAGTTCGTCCAGTGGAAAAATGGCCAAAAAACGGGTGGGCTATAGCCTTGGGGGGAGGGGCTGGCCAACTTCGTCCGCCGGACTCGGAATGGGGCGAGACTTTGCGAGCGGCCTCCGCGTGCCAAAAATAGGCCGCGGGCACAGGCGCACACAAAAATAACCCCCCGAAGGTCGGCGTGCCCAAACCCCCCGGCGGAAAAATGGCCAAAAAAACGGGTGGGCGTTAGCCTTGGGGAGAGGGGCTGGCCAACTTCGTCCGCCGGACTAAGAATGGGGCGAGACTTTGCGAGCGGCCTCCGCGTACTAAAAATAGGCCGCGGACACAGCCGCGCCCAAAAATAACAGCCCGAAAGCCGGGGCGCCAAATTCTTCCAGCGGAAAAATGGCCAAAAAACGGGTGGGCTATAGTCTTGGGGGGAGGGGCTGGCCCACTTCGTCCGCCGGCCTCGGAATGGGGCGAGACTTTGCGAGGCGCCTCCGTGTGCCAAAAATAGGCCGCGGGCACAGCCGCACCCAAAAATACCGGCCCGAAGGCCGGGGCGCCAAGTTCGTCCAGCGGAAAAAGGCCACAAAAACGGGTGGGCTATAACCTTGGGTGGTGGGGCTAGCCAACTTCGTCGGCCGGACTCCGGATGGCGCGAGACTTTGCGAGGCGCCTCCGTGTGCCAAAAATAGGCCGCGGGGACAGCCGCGCCCAAAAATACCCACCCGAAGGCCGGGGCGCCAAGTTTGTCCTGTGGAAAAAGTCCACAAAAAAGGGTGGGCTATAGCCTTGGGGGGTGGGGATGGCCAACTTCGTCCGCCGGACTCGGAATGGCTCGAGACTTTGCGAGGGCCCTCCGTGTGCCAAAAATAGGCCGCGGGCACAGCCGCGCCCAAAAATAACCGCCCGAAGCTCGGGGCGCGAAGTTCGTCCAGCGGAAAAAGGCCACAAAAACGGGTGGGCCATAGCCTTGGGGGGTGGGGCTGGCCAACTTCGTCCGCCGGACTCGCAATGGCGCGAGACTTTGTGAGGGGCCTCCGTGTGCCAAAAATAGGCCGCGGGCACAGCCGCGACCAAAAATAACCGCCTGAAGGCCGGGGCGCCAAGTTCGTCCAGCGGAAAAAGGCCACAAAAACGGGTGGGCGATAGCCTTGGGGGGTGGGGCTGGCCAACTTCGTCCCCCGGACTCGGAATGGCGCGAGACTTTGCGAGGCGTCTCCGTGTGCCAAAAATAGGCCGCGGGCACAGCCGCGCCCAAAAGTACCCGCCCGAAGGCCGGGGCGCCAAGTTCGTCCAGCGGAAAAAGGCCACAAAAACGGGTGGGCTATAGCCTTGGGGGGTGGGGCTGGCCAACTTCGTCCGCCGGACTCGGAATTACGTGAGACTTTGCGAGGCGGCTCCGTGTGCAAAAAATAGGGCACGGACACAGCCGCACCCAAAATACCCGCCCGAAGGTCCGGGCGCCAAGTTCGTCCAGCGGAAAAAGGCCACAAAAACGGGTGGGCTATAGCCTTGGGGGGTGGGTCTGGCCGACTTTGTCTGCTGGACTCGGAATGGCGCGAGACTTTACGAGGCACCTCCGAGTGCCAAAAATAGCCCGCGCGCACCGCCGCTGCCAAAAATACCCTCCCGAAGACCGGGGCGCCAAGTTCGACCAGCGGAAAAAGGCCACAAAAACGGGTGGGCTATAGCCTTGGGGGGTGGGGCTGGCCGACTTCGTCCGCCGGACTCTAAATGGCGCGAGACTTTGCGAGGGCCCTCTGTGTGACAAAAATAGGCCACGGGCACAGCAGCGTCTAAAAATAACCGCCCGAAGGCCAGGACGGCAAGTTCGTCCAGCGGAAAAAGGCCAGGAAAACGGGTGGGCTATAGCCTTGGGGGGTGGGGATGGCGAACTTCGTCCGCCGGACTCGGAATGGCGCGAGACTTTGCGAGGGCCCTCCGTGTGCCAAAAATAGGCCGTGGGCACAGCCGTGCCCAAAAATAACCGCCCGAAACTCGGGGCGCGAAGTTCGTCCAGCGGAAAAAGGCCACAAAAACGGGTGGGCCATAGCCTTGGGGGGTGGGGCTGGCCAACTTCGTCCGCCGGACTCGCAATGGCGCGAGACTTTGTGAGGGGCCTCCATGTGCCAAAAATAGGCCGCGGGCACAGCCGCGACCAAAAATAACCGCCTGAAGGCCGGGGCTCCAAGTTCGTCCAGCGGAAAAAGGCCACAAAAACGGGTGGGCGATAGCCTTGGGGGGTGGGGCTGGCCAACTTCGTCCACCGGACTCGGAATGGCGCGAGACTTTGCGAGGTGCCTCCGTGTGCCAAAAATAGGCTGCGGGCACAGCCGCGCCCAAAAGTACCCGCCTGAAGGCCGGGGCGCCAAGTTCGTCCAGCGGAAAAAGGCCACAAAAACGGGTGGGCTATAGCCTTGGGGGGTGGGGCTGGCCAACTTCGTCCGCCGGACTCGGAATTACGTGAGACTTTGCGAGGCGGCTCCGTGTGCAAAAAATAGGGTGCGGACACAGCTGTACCCAAAAATACCCGCCCGAAGGTCCGGGCACCAAGTTCGTCCAGCGGAAAAAGGCCACAAAAACGGGTGGGCGATAGCCTTGGGGGGTGGGGCTGGCCAACTTCGTCCACCGGACTCGGAATGGCGCGAGACTTTGCGAGGCGCCTCCGTGTGCCAAAAATAGGCTGCGGGCACAGCCGCGCCCAAAAGTACCCGCCCGAAGGCCGGGGCGCCAAGTTCGTCCAGCGGAAAAAGGCCACAAAAACGGGTGGGCTATAGCCTTGGGGGGTGGGGCTGGCCAACTTCGTCCGCCGGACTCGGAATTACGTGAGACTTTGCGAGGCGGCTCCGTGTGCAAAAAATAGGGCGCGGACACAGCCGCACCCAAAATACCCTCCCGAAGGTCCGGGCGCCAAGTTCGTCCAGCGGAAAAAGGCCACAAAAACGGGTGGGCTATAGCCTTGGGGGGTGGGTCTGGCCGACTTTGTCTGCTGGACTCGGAATGGCGCGAGACTTTACGAGGCACCTCCGAGTGCCAAAAATAGCCCGCGCGCACCGCCGCGGCCAAAAATACCCTCCCGAAGACCGGGGCGCCAAGTTCGACCAGCGGAAAAAGGCCACAAAAACGGGTGGGCTATAGCCTTGGGGGGTGGGGCTGGCCAACTTCGTCCGCCGGACTCTAAATGGCGCGAGACTTTGCGAGGACCCTCTGTGTGCCGAAAATAGGCCACGGGCACAGCAGCATCCAAAAATAACCGCCCGAAGGCCAGGACGGCAAGTTCGTCCAGCGGAAAAAGGCCAGGAAAACGGGTGGGCTATAGCCTTGGGGGGTGGGGATGGCGAACTTCGTCCGCCGGACTCGGAATGGCGCGAGACTTTGCGAGGGCCCTCCGTGTGCCAAAAATAGGACGCGGGCACAGCCGCGCCCAAAAATAACCGCCCGAAGCTCGGGGCGCGAAGTTCGTCCAGCGGAAAAAGGCCACAAAAACGGGTGGGCTATAGCCTTGGGGGGGTGGGACTGGCCAACTTCGTCCGCCGGACTGGCAATGGCCCGAGACTTTGCGAGGCGCCTTCGTGTGCCAAAAATAGGCCGCGGTCAAAGCCGCGCCCAAAAATACCCGCATGAAGGCCGGGGTGCCAAGTTCGTCCAGCGGAAAAAGGCCACAAAAATGGGTGGGCTATAGCCTTGGGAGGTGGGGCTGGCCGACTTCGTCCGCCGGACTCGGAATGGCGCGAGACTTTGCGAGGTGCCTCCGTGTGCCAAACATAACCCGCGCCCAAAAATACCCGCCCGAAGGCCAGGGCGCCAAGTTCGTCCAGCGGAAAAAGGCCACAAAAACGGGTGGGCTATAGCCTTGGGGGGTGGGGCTGGCCAACTTCGACCGCCGGACTCGGAATGGCACGAGACTTTGCGAGGAGCCTCCGTGTGCCAAAAATAGGCCGTGGACACAGCCGCGCCCAAAAAAAACCCGCCCGAAGGCCGGGGTGCCAAATTCGTCCAGCGGAAAAAGGCCACACAACGGGTGGGCTATAGCCTTGGGTGGTGGGGCTGGCCGACTTCGTCCGCCGGACTCGGAATGGCGTGAGACTTTGCGAGGCGCCTCCGTGTGCCAAAAATAGGCCGCGGGCACAGCCGCGGCCAAAAATACCCGCCCGAAGGCCGGGGCGCCAAGTTCGTCCAGCGGAAAAAGGCCACAAAAACGGGTGGGCTATAGCCTTTGGAGGTGGGGCTGGCCGACTTCGTCCGCCGGACTCGGAATGGCGCGAGACTTTGCGAGGCACCTCCGTGTACCAAAAATAGGCCGCGGGCACAGCTGCGCCCTAAAGTACCTGCCCGAAGGTTGGGCCGCCAAGTTCGTCCAGCGGAAAAAGGCCACAAAAACGGGTGGGCTATAGCCTTGGGATGTGGGGCTGGCCGACTTCGTCCGCCGGACTCGGAATGGCGCGAGACTTTACGAGGCACCTCCGTGTACCAAAAATAGGCCGTGGGCACGGCCGCGCCCAAAAATACCCGCCCGAAGGCCGCGGCGCCAAGTTCGTCTAGCGGAAAAAGGCCACAAAAACGGGTGGGCTATAGCCTTGGGAGGTGGGGCTGGCCGACTTCGTCCGCCGGACTCGGAATGGCGCGAGACTTTGCGAGGTGCCTCCGTGTGCCAAAAATAACCCGCGTCCAAAAATACCGGCCCGAAGGCCGGGGCGCCAAGTTCGACCAGCGGAAAAAGGCCACAAAAACGGGTGGGCTATAGCCTAGGGGGTGGGGCTGGCCAACATCGTCTGCCGGACTCGGAATGGCGCGAGACTTTGTGAGGCACCTCCGTGTACCAAAAATAGGCCGCGGGCACGGCCGCGCCCAAAAATACCCGCCCGAAGGCCGGGGCGCCAAGTTATTCCAGCGGAAAAAAGCCACAAAAACGGGTGGGCTATAGCCTTGGGGGGTGGGGCTGGCCAACTTCGACCGCCGGACTCGGAATGGCACGAGACTTTGCGAGGAGCCTCCGTGTGCCAAAAATAGGCCGTGGACACAGCCGCGCCCAAAAAAAACCCGCCCGAAGGCCGGGGTGCCAAATTCGTCCAGCGGAAAAAGGCCACACAACGGGTGGGCTATAGCCTTGGGAGGTGGGGCTGGCCGACTTCGTCCGCCGGACTCGGAATGGCGCGAGACTTTGCCAGGCGCCTCCGTGTACCAAAAATAGGCTACGGGTACGGCCGCGCGCAAAAAATACCCACCCGAAGGCCGGGGCGCGAAGTTCGTCCAGCGGAAAAAGGCCACAAAAACGGGTGGGCTATAGCCTAGGGGGGTGGGGCTGGCCAACATCGTCCGCCGGACTCGGTATGGCACGAGACTTTGCGAGGCGCCTCCGTGTACCAAAAATAGGCTGCGGGTACGGCCGCACGCAAAAAATACCCACCCGAAGGCCGGGGCGCCAAGTTCGTCCAGCGGAAAAAGGCCACAAAAACGGGTGGGCTATAGCCTTTGGAGGTGGGGCTGGCCGACTTCGTCCGCCGGACTCGGAATGGCGCGAGACTTTGCGAGGCACCTCCGTGTACCAAAAATAGGCTGTGGGCACGGCCGCGCCCAAAAATACCCGCCCGAAGGCCGCGGCGCCAAGTTCGTCTAGCGGAAAAAGGCCACAAAAACGGGTGGGCTATAGCCTTGGGAGGTGGGGCTGGCCGACTTCGTCCGCCGGACTCGGAATGGCGCGAGACTTTGCGAGGCACCTCCGTGTACCAAAAATAGGCCGTGGGCACGGCCGCGCCCAAAAATACCCGCCCGAAGGCCGCGGCGCCAAGTTCGTCTAGCGGAAAAAGGCCACAAAAACGGGTGGGCTATAGCCTTGGGAGGTGGGGCTGGCCGACTTCGTCCGCCGGACTCGGAATGGCGCGAGACTTTGCGAGGCACCTCCGTGTACCAAAAGTAGGCCGTGGGCACGGCCGCGCCCAAAAATACCCGCCCGAAGGCCGCGGCGCCAAGTTCGTCTAGCGGAAAAAGGCCACAAAAACGGGTGGGCTATAGCCTTGGGAGGTGGGGCTGGCCGACTTCGTCCGCCGGACTCGGAATGGCGCGAGACTTTGCGAGGTGCTTCCGTGTGCCAAAAATAACCCGCACCCAAAAATACCGGCCCGAAGGCCGGGGCGCCAAGTTCGACCAGCGGAAAAAGGCCACAAAAACGGGTGGGCTATAGCCTAGGGGGGTGGGGCTGGCCAACATCGTCTGCCGGACTCGGAATGGCGCGAGACTTTGCGAGGCGCCTCCGTGTGCCAAAAATAGGCTGCGGGCACAGCCGCGCCCAAAAATACCCGCCTGAAGGCCGGGGCGCCAAGTTTGTCCAGCGGAAAAAGGCCACAAAAACGGGTGGGCTATAGCCTTGGGGGGTGGGGCTGGCCAACTTCGACCGCCGGACTCGGAATGGCACGAGACTTTGCGAGGAGCCTCCGTGTGCCAAAAATAGGCCGTGGACACAGCCGCGCCCAAAAAAACCCGCCCGAAGGCCGGGGTGCCAAATTCGTCCAGCGGAAAAAGGCCACACAACGGGTGGGCTATAGCCTTGGGAGGTGGGGCTGGCCAACTTCGTCCGCCGGACTCGGAATGGCGCGAGACTTTGCCAGGCGCCTCCGTGTACCAAAAATAGGCTGCGGGTACGGCCGCGCGCAAAAAATACCCACCCGAAGGCCTGGGCGCCAAGTTCGTCCAGCGGAAAAAGGCCACAAAAACGGGTGGGCTATAGCCTAGGGGGGTGGGGCTGGCCAACATCGTCCGCCGGACTCGGAATGGCACGAGACTTTGCGAGGCGCCTCCGTGTACCAAAAATAGGCTGCGGGTACGGCCGCGCCCAAAAATACCCGCCCGAAGGCCGGGGCGCCAAGTTCGTCCAGCGGAAAAAGGCCACAAAAATGGGTGGGCTATAGCCTTGGGAGGTGGGGCTGGCCGACTTCGTCCGCCGGACTCGGAATGGTGTGAGACTTTGCGAGGTGCCTCCGTGTGCCAAAAATAGGCCGTGGACACAGCACGCCCAAAAAAAACCCGCCCGAAGGCCGGGGTGCCAAATTCGTCCAGCGGAAAAAGGCCACACAACGGGTGGGCTATAGCCTTGGGAGGTGGGGCTGGCCGACTTCGTCCGCCGGACTCGGAATGGCGCGAGACTTTCCGAGGTGCCTCCGTGTACAAAAATTAGGCCGCGGGCACGGCCGCGCCCAAAAATACCAACCCGAAGGCCGGGGCGCCAAGTTCGTCCAGCGGAAAAAGGCCACAAAAACGGGTGGGCTATAGCCTAGGGGGGTGGGGCTGGCCAACATCGTCCGCCGGACTCGGAATGGCACGAGACTTTGCGAGGCGCCTCCATGTACCAAAAATAGGCTGCGGGTACGGCCGCGCCCAAAAATACCCGCCCGAAGGCCGGGGCGCCAAGTTCGTCCAGCGGAAAAAGGCCACAAAAATGGGTGGGCTATAGCCTTGGGAGGTGGGGCTGGCCGACTTCGTCCGCCGGACTCGGAATGGTGCGAGACTTTGCGAGGTGCCTCCGTGTGCCAAAAATAACCCGCGCCCAAAAATACCCGCCCGAAGGCCGGGGCGCCAAGTTTGTCCAGCGGAAAAAGGCCACAAAAACGGGTGGGCTATAGCCTAGGGGGGTGGGGCTGGCCAACATCGTCCGCCGGACTCGGAATGGCGGGAGACTTTGCGAGGCGCCTCCGTGTGCCAAAAATAACCCGTGCCCAAAAATACCCGCCCGAAGGCCGGGGCGCCAAGTTCGTCCAGCGGAAAAAGGCCACAAAAACGGGTGGGCTATAGCCTTGGGGGGTGGGGTTGGCCAACTTCGTCCGCCGGACTCGGAACGGCGCGATACTTTGCGAGGGCCCTCCGTGTACCAAAAATAGGCCGCGGTCACACCCGCACCCAAAAATAACCTGCCGAAGGCCGGGGCGCCAAGTTCGTCCAGCGGAAAAAGGCCACAAAAACGGGTGGGCTATAGCCTTTGGAGGTGGGGCTGGCCGACTTCGTCCGCCGGACTCGGAATGGCGCGAGACTTTGCGAGGCGCCTCCGTGTACCAAAAATAGGCCGCGGGCACAGCCGTGCCCTAAAGTACCTGCCCGAAGGTCGGGCCGCCATGTTCGTCCAGCGGAAAAAGGCCACAAAAACGGGTGGGCTATAGCCTTGGGAGGTGGGGCTGGCCGACTTCGTCCGCCGGACTCGGAATGGCGCGAGACTTTGCGAGGCACCTCCGTATACAAAAAATAGACCGCGGGCACGGTCGCGCCCAAAATTACCAGCCCGAAGGCCGGGGCGCCAAGTTCGTCCAGCGGAAAAAGGCCACAAAAACGGGTGGGCTATAGCCTTTGGAGGTGGGGCTGGCCGACTTCGTCCGCCGGACTCGGAATGGCGCGAGACTTTGCGAGGCACCTCCGTGTACCAAAAATAGGCCGCGGGCACAGCCGTGCCCTAAAGTACCTGCCCGAAGGTCGGGCCGCCATGTTCGTCCAGCGGAAAAAGGCCACAAAAACGGGTGGGCTATAGCCTTGGGAGGTGGGGCTGGCCGACTTCGTCCGCCGGACTCGGAATGGCGCGAGACTTTGCGAGGCACCTCCGTATACAAAAAATAGACCGCGGGCACGGTCGCGCCCAAAATTACCAGCCCGAAGGCCGGGGCGCCAAGTTCGTCCAGCGGAAAAAGGCCACAAAAACGGGTGGGCTATAGCCTTGGGAGGTGGGGCTGGCCGACTTCGTCCGCCGGACTCTGAATGGCGCGAGACTTTGCGAGGTGCCTCCGTGTGCCAAAAATAACCCGCGCCCAAAAATACCTGCCCGAAGGCCGGGGCGCCAAGTTCGTCCAGCGGAAAAAGGCCACAAAAACAGTGGGCTATAGCCTAGGGGGGTGGGGCTGGCCAACATCGTCCGCCCGACTCGGAATGGCGTGAGACTTTACGAGGCACCTCCGTGTACCAAAAATAGGCCGCGGACACGGCCGCACCCAAAAATACCCGCCCGAAGGCCGGGGCGCCAAGTTCGTCCAGCGGAAAAAGGCCACAAAAACGGGTGGGCAATAGCCTTGGGGGGTGGGGCTGGCCGACATCGTCCGCCGGACTCGGAATGGCGCGAGACTTTGCGAGGTGCCTCCGTTTACCAAAAATAGGCCGCGGACACAGCCGCGCCCTAAAGTACCTGCCCGAAGGTCGGGCCGCCAAGTTCGTCCAGCGGAAAAAGGCCACAAAAACAGGTGGGCTATAGCCTTGGGAGGTGGGGCTGGCCGACTTCGTCCGCCGGACTCGGAATGGCGCGAGACTTTGCGAGGTGCCTCCGTGTACAAAAAATAGGCTGCGGGCACGGCCGCGCCCAAAAATACCCGCTCGAAGGCCGGGGCGCCAAGTTCGTCCAGCGGAAAAAGGCCACAAAAACGGGTGGGCTATAGCCTTGGGAGGTGGGGCTGGCCGACTTCGTCCGCCGGACTCGGAATGGTGCGAGACTTTGCGAGGTGCCGGCGTGCGCCAAAAATAACCGGCGCCCAAAAATACCCGCCCGAAGGCCGGGGCGCCAAGTTCGTCCAGCGGAAAAAGGCCACACAACGGGTGGGCTATAGCCTTTGGAGGTGGGGCTGGCCGACTTCGTCCGCCGGACTCGGAATGGCGCGAGACTTTGCGAGGCGTCTCCGTGTACCAAAAATAGGCCACGGGGACAGCCGCGGCCAAAAATACCCCCCGAAGGCCGGGGCGCCAAGTTCGTCCAGCGGAAAAAGGCCACAAAAACGGGTGGGCTATAGCCTTGGAGGGTGGGGCTGGCCGACTTCGTCCGCCGGACTCGGAATGGCGTGAGACTTTGCGAGGCGCCTCCGTGTGCCAAAAATAGGCCGCGGGCACAGCCGCGGCCAAAAATACCCGCCCGAAGGCCGGGGCGCCAAGTTCGTCCAGCGGAAAAAGGCCACAAAAACGGGTGGGCTATAGCCTTGGGAGGTGGGGCTGGCCGACTTCGTCCGCCGGACTCGGAATGGCGCGAGACTTTGCGAGGCACCTCCGTGTACCAAAAATAGGCCGTGGGCACGGCCGCACCCAAAAATACCCGCCCGAAGGCCGCGGCGCCAAGTTCGTCTAGCGGAAAAAGGCCACAAAAACGGGTGGGCTATAGCCTTGGGAGGTGGGGCTGGCCGACTTCGTCCGCCGGACTCGGAATGGCGCGAGACTTTGCGAGGTGCCTCCGTGCGCCAAAAATAACCGGCGCCCAAAAATACCCGCCCGAAGGCCGGGGCGCCAAGTTCGTCCAGCGGAAAAAGGCCACACAACGGGTGGGCTATAGCCTTTGGAGGTGGGGCTGGCCGACTTCGTCCGCCGGACTCGGAATGGCGCGAGACTTTGCGAGGCGTCTCCGTGTACCAAAAATAGGCCACGGGGACAGCCGCGGCCAAAAATACCCCCCGAAGGCCGGGGCGCCAAGTTCGTCCAGCGGAAAAAGGCCACAAAAACGGGTGGGCTATAGCCTTGGGGGGTGGGGCTGGCCGACTTCGTCCGCCGGACTCGGAATGGCGTGAGACTTTGCGAGGCGCCTCCGTGTGCCAAAAATAGGCCGCGGGCACAGCCGCGGCCAAAAATACCCGCCCGAAGGCCGGGGCGCCAAGTTCGTCCAGCGGAAAAAGGCCACAAAAACGGGTGGGCTATAGCCTTGGGAGGTGGGGCTGGCCGACTTCGTCCGCCGGACTCGGAATGGCGCGAGACTTTGCGAGGCACCTCCGTGTACCAAAAATAGGCCGTGGGCACGGCCGCACCCAAAAATACCCGCCCGAAGGCCGCGGCGCCAAGTTCGTCTAGCGGAAAAAGGCCACAAAAACGGGTGGGCTATAGCCTTGGGAGGTGGGGCTGGCCGACTTCGTCCGCCGGACTCGGAATGGCGCGAGACTTTGCGAGGTGCCTCCGTGTGCCAAAAATAACCCGCGCCCAAAAATACCGGCCCGAAGGCCGGGGCGCCAAGTTCGACCAGCGGAAAAAGGCCACAAAAACGGGTGGGCTATAGCCTAGGGGGGTGGGGCTGGCCAACATCGTCTGCCGGACTCGGAATGGCGCGAGACTTTGTGAGGCGCCTCCGTGTACCAAAAATAGGCCGCGGGGACGGCCGCGCGCAAAAATACCCGCCCGAAGGCCGGGGTGCCAAGTTTGTCCAGCGGAAAAAGGCCACAAAAACGGGTGGGCTATAGCCTTGGGGGGTGGGACTGGTCAACTTCGTCCGCCGGACTCGGAATGGCGCGAGACTTTGCGAGGCGCCTCCCTGTGCCAAAAATAGGCCGCGGACACAGCCGCGGCCAAAAATACCCGCGCGAAGGCCGGGGCACCAAGTTCGTCCAGCGGAAAAAGGCCACAAAAACGGGTGGGCTATAGCCTTGGGAGGTGGGGCTGGCCGACTTCATCCGCCGGACTCGGAATGGCGCGAGACTTTGCGAGGTGCCTCCGTGTGCCAAAAATAACCCGCGCCCAAAAATACCCGCCCGAAGGCCGGGGTGCCAAGTTCGTCCAGCGGAAAAAGGCCACAAAAACGGGTGGGCTATAGCCTAGGGGGGTGGGGCTGGCCAACATCGTCTGCCGGACTCGGAATGGCGCGAGACTTTGTGAGGCGCCTCCGTGTACCAAAAATAGGCCGCGGGGACGGCCGCGCGCAAAAATACCCGCCCGAAGGCCGGGGCGCCAAGTTTGTCCAGCGGAAAAAGGCCACAAAAACGGGTGGGCTATAGCCTTGGGGGGTGGGACTGGTCAACTTCGTCCGCCGGACTGGGAATGGCGCGAGACTTTGCGAGACGCCTTCGTGTGCCAAAAATAGGCCGCGGGCAAAGCCGCGCCCAAAAATACCCGCCTGAAGGCCGGGGTGCCAAGTTCGTCCAGCGGAAAAAGGCCACAAAAACGGGTGGGCTATAGCCTTGGGGGGTGGGGCTGGCCGACTTCGTCCGCCGGACTCGGAATGGCGCGAGACTTTGCGAGGCGCCTCCCTGTGCCAAAAATAGGCCGCGGACACAGCCGCGGCCAAAAATACCCGCCCGAAGGCCGGGGCGCCAAGTTCGTCCAGCGGAAAAAGGCCACAAAAACGGGTGGGCTATAGCCTTGGGGGGTGGGGCTGGCCAACTTCGACCACCGGACTCGGAATGGCACGAGACTTTGCGAGGACCCTCCGTGTGCCAAAAATAGGCCGTGGGCAGAACCGCGCCCAAAAAAAACCCGCCTGAAGGCCGGGGTGCCAAATTCGTCCAGCGGACAAAGGCCACACAACGAGTGGGCTATAGCCTTTGGAGGTGGGGCTGGCCGACTTCGTCCGCCGGACTCGGAATGGCGCGAGACTTTGCGAGGCCCCTCCGTGTACCAAAAATAGGCCGCGGGCACAGCCGCGCCCTAAAGTACCTGCCCGAAGGTCGGGCCGCCAAGTTCGTCCAGCGGAAAAAGGCTACAAAAACGGGTGGGCTATAGCCTTGGGAGGTGGGGCTGGCCGACTTCGTCCGCCGGACTCGGAATGGTGCAAGACTTTGCGAGGCACCTCCGTGTACCAAAAATAGGCCGCGGGCATGGCCGCGCCCAAAAATACCCGCCCGAAGGCCGGGGCGCCAAGTTCGTCCAGCGGAAAAAAGCCACAAAAACGGGTGGGCTATAGCCTATGGGGGTGGGGCTGGCCAACTTCGTCTGCAGGAGTCAGAATGGCGCGAGACTTTGCGAGGCGCCTCCGTGTACCAAAAATAGGCTGCGGGCACAGCCGCGCCCAAAAATACCCGCCCGAAGGCCGGGGCTCCAAGTTCGTCCAGCGGAAAAAGGCCACAAAAACGGGTGGGCTATAGCCTTGGGGGGTGGGGCTGGCCAACTTCGACCGCAGGACTCGGAATGGCGCGAGACTTTTCGAGGCGCCTCCGTGTGCCAAAAATTGGCCGCGGTCACAGCCGCGCCAAAAAATACCCGCCCGAAGGCCGGGGCGCCAAGTTCGTCCAGCGGAAAAAGGCCACAAAAACGGGTGGGCTATAGCCTTGGGAGGTGGGGCTGGCCGACTTCGTCCGCCGGACTCGGAATGGCGTGAGACTTTGCGAGGTGCCTCCATTTGCCAAAAATAACCCCCGCCGAAAAATACCCGCCTGAAGGCCGGGGCTCCAAGTTCGTCCAGCGGAAAAAGGCCACAAAAACGGGTGGGCTATAGCCTTGGGGGGTGGGGCTGGCCAACTTCGACCGCAGGACTCGGAATGGCGCGAGACTTTGCGAGGCGCCTCCGTGTGCCAAAAATGGGCCGCGGTCACAGCCGCGCCTAAAAATACCCACCCGAAGGCCGGGGCGCCAAGTTAGTCCAGCGAAAAAGGCCACAAAAACGGGTGGGCTATAGACTTGGGAGGTGGGGCTGGCCGACTTCGTCCGCCGGACTCGGAATGGTGCGAAACTTTGCGAGGCACATCCGTGTACCAAAAATAGGCCGCGGGCACGGCCGCGCCCAAAAATACCCGCCCGAAGGCCGGGGCGCCAAGTTCGTCCAGCGGAAAAAGGCCACAAAAACGGGTGGGCTATAGCCTTGGGAGGTGGGGCTGGCCGACTTCGTCCGCCGGACTCGGAATGACGCGAGACTTTACGAGGTGCCTCCGTGTGCCAAAAATAACCCGCGCCCCAAAATACCCGCCCGAAGGCCGGGGCGCCAAGTTCGTCCAGCGGAAAAAGGCCACAAAAACGGGTGGGCTATAGCCTTGGGGGGTGGGGCTGGCCAACTTCGACCGCCGGACTCGGAATGGCACGAGACTTTGCGAGGAGAATCCGTGTGCCAAAAATAGGCCGTGGGCACAGCCGCGCCCAAAAAAAACCCGCCCGAAGGCCGGGGTGCCAAATTCGTCCAGCGGAAAAAGGCCACACAACGGGTGGGCTATAGCCTTGGGGGGTGTGGCTGGCCAACTTCGTCCGCCGGACTCGGAATGGCGCGAGACATTGCGAGGCACCTCCATGTGGCAAAAATAGGCCACGGGCACAGCCGCGCCCAAAAATACCCTCCCGAAGGCCGGGGCGCCAAGTTCGTCTAGCGGAAAAAGGCCACAAAAACGGGTGGGCTATAGCCTTGGGGGGTGGGGCTCGCCGACTTCGTCCGCCGGTCACGGAATGGCGCGAGAGTTTACGAGGCGCCTCCGTGTGCCAAAAATAGGCCGCGGGCACAGCCGCGCCCAAAAATACCCGCCCGAAGGCCGGGGCGCCAAGTTCGTCGAGCGGAAAAAGGCCACAAAAACGGGTGGGCTATAGCCTAGGAGGGTGGGGCTGGCCAACTTCGTCCGCAGGAGTCAGAATGGCGCGAGACTTTGCGAGGCGCCTCCGTGTACCAAAAATAGGCTGCGGGCACAGCCGCGCCCAAAAATACCCGCCCGAAGGCCGGGGCTCCAAGTTCGTCCAGCGGAAAAAGGCCACAAAAACGGGTGGGCTATAGCCTTGGGGGGTGGGGCTGGCCAACTTCGTCCGCCGGATTCGGAATGGTGGGAGACTTTACGGGGCGACTCCGTGTGCTAAAAATAGGCCGTGGGCACAGCCGCGCCAAAAAATACCCGCCCGAAGGCAGGGGCGCCAAGTTCGTCTAACGGAAAAAGGCCACAAAAACGAGTGGGCTATAGCCTTGTGGGGTGGGGCTGGCCGACTTCGTCCGCCGGTCACGGAATGGCGCGAGAGTTTTCGAGGCGCCTCCATGTGCCAAAAATAGGCCGCGGGCACAGCCGCGCCCAAACATACCCCCCCGAAGGCCGGGGCGCCAAGTTCGTCCAGCGGAAAAAGGCCACAAAAACGGGTGGGCTATAGCCTAGGGGGGTGGGGCTGGAGAACTTCGTCCGCCGGACTCGGAATGGTGCGAGACTTTGCGAGGCACCTCCGTGTGCCAGAAATAGCCCGCGGGCACAGCCGCGCCCAAAAAAACCAGCCCGAAGGCCGGGGCGCCAAGTTCGTCCAGCGGAAAAAGGCCACAAAAACGGGTGGGCTATAGCCTTGGGGGGTGGGGCTGGCCAACTTCGTCCGCCGGACTCGGAATGGCGCGAGACATTGCGAGGCATCTCCGTGTGCAAAAAATAGGCCGCGGGCACAGCCGCACCCAAAAATACCCGCCCGAAGGCCGGGGCGCCAAGTTCGTCCAGCGGAAAAAGGCCACAAAAACGGGTGGGCTATAGCCTAGGGGGTTGGGGCTGGAGAACTTCGTCCGCCGGACTCGGAATGGCGCGAGACTTTGGGAGGCGCCTCCGTGTGCCAAAAATAGCCCGCGGGCACAGCCGCGCCCAAAAATACCCACCCGAAGGCCGGGGCGCCAAGTTCGTCCAGCTGAAAAAGGCCACGAAAACGGGTGGGCTATAGCCTTGGGGGGTGGGGCTGGCCAACTTCGTCCGCCGGACTCGGAATGGCGCGACACTTTATGAGGCGCCTCCGTGCTCCAAAAGTAGGCCACAGCACAGCCGCGCCCAAAAATACCCGCCCGAAGGTCGGGTCGTCCAGTTCGTCCAGCGGAAAAAGGCCACAAAAACGGGTGGGCTATAGCCTAGGGGGGTGGGGCTGGAGAACTTCGTCCGCCGGACTCGGAATGGTGCGAGACTTTGCGAGGCACCTCCGTGTGCCAGAAATAGCCCGCGGGCACAGCCGCGCCCAAAAAAACCAGCCCGAAGGCCGGGGCGCCAAGTTCGTCCAGCGGAAAAAGGCCACAAAAACGGGTGGGCTATAGCCTTGGGGGGTGGGGCTGGCCAACTTCGTCCGCCGGACTCGGAATGGCGCGAGACATTGCGAGGCATCTCCGTGTGCAAAAAATAGGCCGCGGGCACAGCCGCACCCAAAAATACCCGCCCGAAGGCCGGGGCGCCAAGTTCGTCCAGCGGAAAAAGGCCACAAAAACGGGTGGGCTATAGCCTAGGGGGTTGGGGCTGGAGAACTTCGTCCGCCGGACTCGGAATGGCGCGAGACTTTGGGAGGCGCCTCCGTGTGCCAAAAATAGCCCGCGGGCACAGCCGCGCCCAAAAATACCCACCCGAAGGCCGGGGCGCCAAGTTCGTCCAGCTGAAAAAGGCCACGAAAACGGGTGGGCTATAGCCTTGGGGGGTGGGGCTGGCCAACTTCGTCCGCCGGACTCGGAATGGCGCGACACTTTACGAGGCGCCTCCGTGCTCCAAAAGTAGGCCACAGCACAGCCGCGCCCAAAAATACCCGCCCGAAGGTCGGGTCGTCCAGTTCGTCCAGCGGAAAAAGGCCACAAAAACGGGTGGGCTATAGCCTTGGGGGGTGGGGCTGGCTAACTTCGTCCGCCGGACTCGGAATGGCGCGAGACTTTACGAGGTGCCTCCGTGTGCCAAAAATAAGCCGCGCCCAAAAATACCAGCCCGAAGGCCGGGGCGCCAAGTTCGTCCAGCGGAAAAAGGCCACAAAAACGGGTGGGCTATAGCCTAGGGGGTGGGGCTTGCCAACTTCGTCCGCCGGACTCGGAATGGCGCGAGACTTTGCGAGGCGCCTCCGTGTACCAAAAATAGGCCGCGGGCACAGCCGCGGCCAAAAATACCCCCCCGAAGGCCGGGGCGCCAAGTTCGTCCAGCGGAAAAAGGCCACAAAAACGGGTGGGCAATAGCCTTGGGGGGTGGGGCTGGCCGACTTCGTCCGCCGGACTCGGAATGGCGCGAGACTTTACGAGGCACCTCCGTGTGCCAAAAATAGGCCATGGGTATAGCCGTGTCCAAAAAAACCCGCCCGAAGGCCGGGGCGCCAAGTTCGTCCAGCGGAAAAAGGCCACAAAAACGGGTGGGCTATAGCCTTGGGGGGTGGGGCTGACCAACTTCGTCCGCCGGACTCGGAATGGCGCGAGACATTGCGAGGCATCTCCGTGTGCCAAAAATAGGCCGCGGGCACAGCCGCGCTTAAAATATACCGCCCGAAGGCCGGGGCGCCAAGTTCGTCCAGCGGAAAAAGGCCACAAAAACGGGTGGGCTATAGCCTTGGGGGGTGGGGCTGGCCAACTTCGTCCGCCGGACTCGGAATGGCGCGAGACATTGCGAGGCATCTCCGTGTGCCAAAAATAGGCCGCGGGCACAGCCGCGCCCAAAAATACCCGCCCGAAGGCCGGGGCGCCAAGTTCGTCCAGCGGAAAAAGGCCACAAAAACGGGTGGGCTATAGCCTTGGGGGGTGGGGCTGGCCAACTTTGTCCGCCGGACTCGGAATGGCGCGACACTTTGCGAGGTGCCTCCGTGCTCCAAAAATAGGCCGCGGGCACAGCCGCGCCCAAAAATACCCGCCCGAAGGCCGGGGCGTCCAGTTCGTCCAGCGGAAAAAGGCCACAAAAACGGGTGGGCTATAGCCTTGTGGGGTGGGGCCGGAGAACTTCGTCCGCCGGACTCAGAATGGCGCGAGACTTGGCGAGACGCCTCCGTGTGGCAAAAATAGGCCGCGGTCGCAGCCGCACCCAAAAATACCCGCCCGAAGGCCGGGGCGCGAAGTTCGTCCAGCGGAAAAAGGCCACAAAAACGGGTGGGCTATAGCCTTGGGGAGTGGGGCTGGCCAACTTCGTCCGCCGGACTCGGAATGGCGCGATACATTGCGAGGCATCTCCGTTTGCCAAAAATAGGCCGCGGGCACAGCCGCACCCAAAAATACCCTCCCGACGGCCGGGGCGCCAAGTTCGTCCAGCGGAAAAAGGCCACAAAAAAAGGTGGGCTATAGGCTTGGGGGGTGGGGCTGACCAACTTCGTCCGCCGGACACGGAATGACGCGAGACTTTGGGAGGTGCCTCCGTGTGCCAAAAATAGGCCGCGGGTACAGCCGCGCCCAAAAATACCCGCCCGAAGGCCGGGGCGCCAAGTTCGTCCAGCGGAAAAAGTCCACAAAAACGGGTGGGCTATAGCCTTGGGAGGTGGGGCTGGCCAACTTTGTCCGCCGGACTCGGAATGGCGCGAGACTTTGCGACGTGCCTCTGTGTGCCAAAAATAGGGCACAGGTATGCCGTGTCGAAAAATACCAGCCCGAAGGCCGGGGCGCCAAGTTCGTCCAGCGGAAAAAGGTCACAAAAACGGGTGGGCTATAGCCTTGGGGGGTGGGGCTGGCCAACTTCGTCCGCCGGACTCGGAATGGCGCGAGACATTGCGAGGCATCTCCGTGTGCCAAAAATAGGCCGCGGGCACAGCCGCGCCCAAAAATACCCGCCCGAAGGCCAGAGCGCCAAGTTCGTCCAGCGGAAAAAGGCCACAAAAACGGGTGGGCTATAGCCTTGGGGGGTGGGGCTGGCCAACTTCGTCCGCCGGACTCGGAATGGCGCGACACTTTGCGAGGCGCCTCCGTGCTCCAAAAAAAGGCCGCGGGCACAGCCGCGCCCAAAAATACCCGCCCGTAGGCCGGGGCGTCCAGTTCGTCCAGCGGAAAAAGGCCACAAAAACGGGTGGGCTATAGCCTTGTGGGGTGGGGCCGGAGAACTTCGTCCGCCGGACTCAGAATGGCGCGAGACTTGGCGAGACGCCTCCGTGTGGCAAAAATAGGCCGCGGTCGCAGCCGCACCCAAAAATACCCGCCCGAAGGCCGGGGCGCGAAGTTCGTCCAGCGGAAAAAGGCCACAAAAACGGGTGGGCTATAACCTTGGGGGGTGGGGCTGGCCAACTTCGTCCGCCGGACTCGGAATGGCGCGAGACATTGCGAGGCATCTCCGTTTGCCAAAAATAGGCCGCGGGCACAGCCGCACCCAAAAATACCCGCCCGACGGCCGGGGCGCCAAGTTCGTCCAGCGGAAAAAGGCCACAAAAAAAGGTGGGCTATAGGCTTGGGGGGTGGGGCTGACCAACTTCGTCCGCCGGACACGGAATGGCGCGAGACTTTGGGAGGTGCCTCCGTGTGCCAAAAATAGGCCGCGGGTACAGCCGCGCCCAAAAATACCCGCCCGAAGGCCGGGGCGCCAAGTTCGTCCAGCGGAAAAAGTCCACAAAAACGGGTGGGCTATAGCCTTGGGGGGTGGGGCTGGCCAACTTCGTCCGCCGGACTCGGAATGGCGCGAGACTTTGCGACGTGCCTCCGTGTGCCAAAAATAGGGCGCGGGTATGCCGTGTCGAAAAATACCAGCCCGAAGGCCGGGGCGCCAAGTTCGTCCAGCGGAAAAAGGTCACAAAAACGGGTGGGCTATAGCCTTGGGGGGTGGGGCTGGCCAACTTCGTCCGCCGGACTCGGAATGGCGCGACACTTTGCGAGGTGCCTCCGTGCTCCAAAAATAGGCCGCGGGCACGGCCGTGCCCAAAAATACACGCCCAAACGCCGGGGCGCCAAGTTCGTCCAGCCGAAAAAGGCCACAAAAACGGGTGGGCTATAGCCTTGGGGGGTGGGGCTGGCCAACATCGTCCGCCGGACTGGGAATGGCGCGAGACTTTGCGAGGCGCCTCCGTGTGCCAAAAATAGGCCGCGCGCATAGCCGCGTCCAAAAAAACCCGCCCGAAGGCCGGGGCGCCAAGTTCGTCCAGCGGAAAAAGCCCACAAAAACGGGTGGGCTATAGCCTTGGGGGGTGGGGCTGGCCAACTTCGTCCGCCGGACTCGGAATGGCGCGAGACTTTGCGAGGTGCCTCCGAGTGCCAAACATAGGCTGCGGGTACAGCCACACCCAAAAATACCCGCCCGAAGGCCGGGGCGCCAAGTTCGTCCAGCGGAAAAATGCCACAAAAACGATGGGCTATAGCCTTGGGGGGTGGGGCTGGCCGACTTCGTCCGCCGGACTCGGAATGGCGCGAGACTTTGCGAGGCGCCTCCGTGTGCCAAAAATAGGCCGCAGGCACAGCGACGCCCAAAAATACCCACCCGAAGGCCAGAGCGCCAAGTTCGTCCAGCGGAAAAAGGCCACAAAAACGGGTGGGCTATAGCCTTGGGTGGTGGGGCCGGCCGACTTCGTCCGCCGTACTCAGAATGGCGCGAGACTTTGCGAGGCGCCTCCGTGTGCCAAAAATATGCCACGGGCACAGCGGTGCCTAAAAATACCAGCCCGATGGCCGGAGCGCCAAGTTCATCCAGCGGTAAAAGGCCACAAAAACGGGTGGCTTATAGCCTAGTGGGGTGGGGCTGGCCAACTTCGTCCGCCGGACTCGGAATGGCGCGAGACTTTGGCAGGTGCCTCCGTGTGCCAAAAATAGGCCGCGGGCACAGCCGTGCCCAAAAATACCCGCCCAAACGCCGGGGCACCAAGTTCGTCCAGCGGAAAAAGGCCACAAAAACGGGTGGGCTATAGCCTTGGGGGTGGGGCTGGCCTACTTCGTCCGCCGGACTCGGAATAGCGCGAGACTTGGCGAGGCGCCTCCGTGTGCCAAAAATAGGCCGCAGGAATAGCCGCGTCCAAAACAACCTGCCCGAAGGCCGGGGCGCCAAGTTCGTCCAGCGGAAAAAGGCCACAAAAACGGGTGGGCTATAGCCTTGGGGGGTGGGGCTGGCCAACTTCGTCCACCGGACTCGGAATGGCGCGAGACTTTGCGAGGTGCCTCCGTGTGCCAAAAATAGGCCGCGGGTACAGCCGTACCCAAAAATACCCACGCGAAGGCCGGGGCGCCAAGTTCGTCCAGCGGAAAAAGGCCACAAATACGGGTGGGCTATACCCTTGGCGGGTGGGGCTGGCCAACTTCATCCGCCGGACTCGGAATGGCGCGAGACTTTGCGAGGCGCCACCGCGTGCGAAAAATAGGCCATGGTCACAGCCGCGCCCAAAACTACCCGCCCGAAGGCCGGCGCGCCCAAACCCCCCAGCGGAAAAATGGCCAAAAAACGGGTGGGCTATAGCCTTGGGGGGTGGGGCTGGCCAACTTCGTCCGCCGGACTCGGAATGGCGCGAGACTTTGTGAAGCGCCTCCGAGTGCCAAAAATAGGCCGCGGCCACAGCCGCGCCCAAAAATACCCACCCGAAGGCCGGGGCGCCAAGTTCGTCCTGCGGAAAAAGGCCACAAAAACGGGTGCGCTATAGCCTTGGGGGGTGGGGCTGGCCTACTTCATCCGCCGGACTGGGAATGGCGCGAGACTTTAAGTGGTGCCTCCGTGTGCCAAAAATAGGCCGCGGGTACAGCCACGCCGTAAAAATACCCGCCCGAAGCCCGGGGCGCCAAGTTCATCCAGCAGAAAAAGGCCACAAAAACGGGTGTGCTATAGCCTTGGGGGGTGGGGCTGGCCGACTTCGTCCGCCGGACTCGGAATGGCGAGAGACTTTGCGAGGCGCCTCCGTGTGCCAAAAATAGGCCGCGGGCACAGCCTCGGCCAAAAATACCCGCCCGAAGGCCGGGGCGCCAAGTTCGTCCAGCGGAAAAAGGCGACAAAAACGGGTGGGCTATAGCCTTGGGGGATGGGGCTGGCCGACTTCGTCCGCCGGACTCGGAATGGCACGAGACTTTGCGAGGAGCCTCCGTGTGCCAAAAATAGGCCGTGGGCACAGCCGCGCCCAAAAAAAACCCGCCTGAAGGCCGGGGTGCCAAATTCGTCCAGCGGAAAAAGGCCACACAACGGGTGGGCTATAGCCTTTGGAGGTGGGGCTGGCCGACTTCGTCCGCCGGACTCGGAATGGCGCGAGACTTTGCGAGGCGCCTCCGTGTACCAAAAATAGGCCGTGGGCACAGCCGCGCCCTAAAGTACCTGCCCGAAGGTCGGGCCGCCAAGTTCGTCCAGCGGAAAAAGGCCACAAAAACGGGTGGGCTATAGCCTTGGGAGGTGGGGCTGGCCGACTTCGTCCGCCGGACTCGGAATGGTGCGAGACTTTGCGAGGCACCTCCGTGTACCAAAAATAGGCCGCGGGGACGGCCGCGCCCAAAAATACCCGCCCGAAGGCCGGGGCGCCAAGTTCGTCCAGCGGAAAAAGGCCACAAAAACGGGTGGGCTATAGCCTTGGGAGGTGGGGCTGGCCGACTTCGTCCGCCGGACTCGGAATGGCGCGAGACTTTGCGAGGTGCCTCCGTGTGCCAAAAATAACCCGCGCCCAAAAATACCCGCCCGAAGGCCGGGGCGCAAAGTTCGTCCAGCGGAAAAAGGCCACAAAAACGGGTGGGCTATAGCCTAGGGGGTGGGGCTGGCCAACATCGTCTGCCGGACTCGGAATGGCGCGAGACTTTGCGAGGTGCCTCCGTGTGCCAAAAATAGGCCGCGGGCACAGCCACGCCCTAAAGTACCTGCCCGAAGGTCGGGCCGCCAAGTTCGTCCAGCGGAAAAAGGCCACAAAAACGGGTGGGCTATAGCCTTGGGAGGTGGGGCTGGCCGACTTCGTCCGCCGGACTCGGAATGGTGCGAGACTTTGCGAGGCCCCTCCGTGTACCAAAAATAGGCCGCGGGCACGGCCGCGCCCAAAAATACCCGCCCGAAGGCCGGGGCGCCAAATTCGTCCAGCGGAAAAAGGCCACAAAAACGGGTGGGCTATAGCCTTGGGAGGTGGGGCTGGCCGACTTCGTCCGCCGGACTCGGAATGGCGCGAGACTTTGCGAGGTGCCTCCGTGTGCCAAAAATAACCCGCGCCCAAAAATACCCGCCCGAAGGCCGGGGCGCCAAGTTCGTCCAGCGGAAAAAGGCCACAAAAACGGGTGGGCTATAGCCTAGGGGGTGGGGCTGGCCAACATCGTCTGCCGGACTCGGAATGGCGCGAGACTTTGCGAGGCGCCTCCGTGTGCCAAAAATAGGCCGCGGGCACAGCCACGCCCTAAAGTACCTGCCCGAAGGTCGGGCCGCCAAGTTCGTCCAGCGGAAAAAGGCCACAAAAACGGGTGGGCTATAGCCTTTGGAGGTGGGGCTGGCCGACTTCGTCCGCCGGACTGGGAATGGCGCGAGACTTTGCGAGGTGCCTCCGTGTGCCAAAAATAACCCGCGCCCAAAAATACCCGCCCGAAGGCCGGGGCGCCAAGTTCGTCCAGCGGAAAAAGGCCACAAAAACGGGCGGGCTATAGCCTAGGGGGTGGGGCTGGCCAACATCGTCTGCCGGACTCGGAATGGCGCGAGACTTTGCGAGGCGCCTCCGCGTGCCAAAAATAGGCCGCGGGCACAGCCGCGCCCAAAAATAACCGCCCGAAGGCCGGGGTGCCAAGTGTGTCCAGCGGAAAAAGGGCCAAAAAACGGGTGGGCTATAGCCTTGGGGGGGGGGGGGGCTGGCCCACTTCGTCCGCCGGACTCGGAATGGGGCGAGAATTTGGGAGCGGCCTCCGCGTGCCAAAAATAGACCGTAGTCACAGCCGCGCCCAAAAATAACCGCCCGAAGGCCGGGGCACCAAGTTCGTCCAGCGGAAAAATGGCCAAAAAACGGGTTGGCTATAGCCTTGGGGGGAGGGGCTGGCCAACTTCGTCCGCCAGACTCGGAATGGGGCGAGACTTTGCGAGCGGCCTCCGCGTGCCAAAAATAGGCCGCGGGCACAGCCGCCCCGAAAATAACCGCCCGAAGGCCGGGGTGCCAAGTGTGACCAGCGGAAAAAGGTCCAAAAAACGGGTGGGCTATAGCCTTGGGGGGGGGCCTGGCCCACTTCGTCCGCCGGACTCGGAATGGGGCGAGACTTTGCGAGTGGCCTCCGCGTGCCAAAAAAAGGACACGCGCACAGCCGCGCCCACAAATTACCCCCCGAAGGTCGTTGCACCCAAACCCCCCAGCGGAAAAATGGCCAAAAAACGGGTGGGCTATAGCCTTGGGGGGAGGGGCTGGTAAACTTCGTCCGCCGGACTCGGAATGGGGCGAGACTTTTCGAGTGGCCTCCGCGTGCCAAAAATAGGCTGCGGGCACAGCCGCGTCCAAAAATGACTGCCCGAAGGTCGGCGCGCCCAAACCCCCCAGCGGAAAAATGGCCAAAAAACGGGTGGGCTATAGCCTTGGGGGGAGGGGTGGCCAACTTCGTCCGCCGGACTCGGAATGGGACGAGACTTTGTGAGCGTCCACCGCTTGCCAAAAATAGGCCGTGGGTACAGTTCCGCCCAAAAATAACCCTCCGAAGGTCACAGCCCAAACCCCCCAGCGGAAAAATGGCCAAAAAACGGGCGGGCTATTGCCTTGGGGGGAGGGGCTGGCCCACTTCGTCCGCCGGACTCGGAATGGGGCGAGACTTTGCGAGCGGCCTCCGCGTGCCAAAAATAGGCCGCGGGCACAGCCGCGCGCAAAAATAACCGCCCGAAGGCCGGGGTGCCAAGTGTGTCCAGCGGAAAAAGGGCCAAAAAACGGGTGGGCTATAGCCTTGGGGGGGGGGGCTGTCCCACTTCGTCCGCCGGACTCGGAATGGGGCGAGAATTTGCGAGCGGCCTCCGCGTGCCAAAAATAGACCGTAGTCACAGCCGCGCCCAAAAATAACCGCCCGAAGGCCGGGGCACCAAGTTCGTCCAGCGGAAAAATGGCCAAAAAACGGGTTGGCTATAGCCTTGGGGGGAGGGGCTGGCCAAGTTCGTCCGCCGGACTTGGAATGGGGCGATACTTTGCGAGCGGCCTCCATGTGCCAAAAATAGGCTGTGGGCACAGCCGCGGCCAAAAATAACCGCCCGATAGCCGGGGCGCCAAGTTCGTCCAGCGGAAAAATGGCCAAAAAACGGGTGGGCTATAGCCTTGGGGGGAGGGGCTGGCCAACTTCGTCTGCCGGACTCGGAATTGGGCGAGACTTTGCGAGCGGCCTCCGCGTGCCAAAAATAGTCCGCGGGCACAGCCGCGTCCAAAAATAACAAACCGAAGGCCGGGGCGCCAAGTTCGTCCAGCGGAAAAATGGCCAAAAAACGGGTGGGCTATAGCCTTGGGGCGAGGGGCTGGCCAACTTCATCCGCCGGACTCAGAATGGGACGAGACTTTGCGAGCGGCGTCCGCGTGCCAAAAATAGGCCGCGCGCACAGCCGAGCCCACAAATTACCCCCCGAAGGTCGTTGCGCCCAAACCCCCCAGCGGAAAAATGGCCAAAAAACGGGTGGGCTATAGCCTTGGGGGGAGGGGCTGGTCAACTTCGTCCGCCGGACTCGGAATGGGGCGAGACTTTGCGAGCGGCCTACGCGTGCCAAAAATAGGCCACGGGCACAGTCGCGCCCAAAAATAACCCCCTGAAGGTCGGCGTGCCCAAACCCCCCAGCGGAAAAATGGCCAAAAAACGGGTGGGCTATAGCCTTGGGAGGAGGGACTGGCCCACTTCGTCCGCCGGACTCGGAATGGGGCGAGACTTTTTGAGCGGGCTCCGCGTGCCAAAAATAGGCCGCGGGGACAGCCGCGCCCAAAAATAATCCCCCGAAGGTCTACGCGCCCAAACCCCACTGCGGAAAAATGGCCAAAAAATGGGTGGGCTATAGCCTTGGGGGGAGGGGCTGTCCAACTTCGACCACCGGATTCGGAATGGGGCGACACTTTGGGAGCGGCCACCGCGTGCGAAAAATAGGCCATGGTCACAGCCGCGCCCAAAAATAACACCCAAAAGGTCGGCGCGCCCAAACCCCCCAGCGGAAAAATGGCCAAAAAACGGGTGGGCTATAGCCTTGGGGGGAGGGGCTGGCCCACTTCGTCCGCCGGACTCGGAATGGGGTGAGACTTAGTGAGCGGCCTCCGCGTGCCAAAAATAGGCCGCGGGCATGGCCGCGCCCAAAAATAACTGCCCGAAGGCCGGGGCGCCTAGTTCGTCCAGCGGAAAAATGGCCAAAAAATGGGTGGGCTATAGCCTAGGGGGGAGGGGCTGGCCAACTTTGTCCGCCGGACTCAGAATGGGCCGAGACTTTGCGAGCGGCCTCCGCGTGCCAAAAATAGGCTGCGGGCACAGCCGTGCACAAAAATAACCGCCCGAAGGCCGGGGCGCCAAGTTCGTCCAGCGGAAAAATGGCCAAAAAACGGGTGGGTTATAGCCTTGGGGGGAGGGGCTGGCCCACTTCGTCCGCCGGACTCTGAATGGGGCGAGACTTTGCGAGCGGCCTACGTGTGCCAAAAATAGGCCGCGGGCACAGACGCGCCCAAAAATAACCCCCCGAAGGTCGGCGCGCCCAAACCCCCCAGCGGAAAAATGGCCAAAAAACGGGTGGGCTATAGCCTTGGGGGGAGGGGGCTGGCCCACTTCGTCCGCCGGACTCGGAATGGGGCGAGACTTTGTGAGCGGCCTCCGCGTACCAAAAATAGGCCGCGGGCACGGCCGCGCCCAAAAATAACTACCCGATGGCCGGGGCGCCAAGTTCGTCCAGTGGAAAAATGGCCAAAAAAGGGGTGGCCTATTACCTTGGGGGCAGGGGCTGGCCAACTTCGTCCGCCGGACTCGGAATGGGGCGAGACTTCGCGAGCTGCCTCCTCGTGCCAAAAATAGGCCGCGGACACAGCCGCGCCCAAAAATAACCCTCCGAAGGTCGGCGCGCCCAAATCCCCCAGCGGAAAAATGGCCAAAAAACGGGTGGGCTATAGCCTTGGGGGGAGGGGCTGGCCGACTTCGTCCGCCGGACTCGGAATGGGGCGAGAGTTTGCGAGCGGCCTCCGCGTGCCAAAAATAGGCCGCGCGCACAGCCGAGCCCACAAATTACCCCCCGAAGGTCGTTGCGCCCAAACCCCCCAGCGGAAAAATGGCCAAAAAACGGGTGGGTTATAGCCTTGGGGGGAGGGACTGGCCAACTTCATCCGCTGGACTCGGAATGGGGCAAGACTTTGCGAGCGGCCTACGCGTGCCAAAAATAGGCCGTGGGCACAGTCGCGCCCAAAAATAACCCCCCGAAGGTCGGCGTGCCCAAACCCCCCAGCGGAAAAATGGCCAAAAAACGGGTGGGCTATAGCCTTGGGAGGAGGGACTGGCCCACTTCGTCCGCCGGACTCGGAATGGGGTGAGACTTTGTGAGCGGGCTCCGCGTGCCAATAATAGGCCGTGGGCACAGTCGCGCCCAAAAATAACCCCCCGAAGGTCGGCGTGCCCAAACCCCCCAGCGGAAAAATGGCCAAAAAACGGATGGGCTATACCCTTGGGGGGAGGGGCTGGCCGACTTCGTCCGCCGGACTCAGAATGGGGCGAGACTTTGCGAGCGGCCTCTGCGTACCAAAAATAGGTGCGGGGACAGCCGTGCCCAAAAATAACCGCCCGAAGGTCGGCGAGCATAAACCCCCCAGCGGAAAAATGGCCAAAAAATGGGTGGGCTATAGCCTTGGGGGGAGGAGCTGGCCAACTTCGTCCGCCGGACTCGGAATGGGGCGAAACTTTGCGAGCGGCCTCCGCGTGCCAAAGGTAGGCCGCGGGCACAGCCGCCCCCAAAAATAACCCCCCGAAGGTCGGCGCGCATAAACCCCCCAGCGGAAAAATGGCCAAAAAACGGGTGGGCTATAGCCTTGGGGGGAAGGGCTGGCCAACTTCGTCCGCCGGGCTCGGAATGGGGCGAGACTTTGCGAGCGGCCTCCGCGCGTCAAATATAGGGTTCGGGTACAGCCGCGCACAAAAATATCCGACCGAAGGCCGGGGCGCCAAGTTCGTCCAGCCGAAAAATGGCCAAAAAACGGGTGGGCTATAGCCTTGGGGGGAGGGGCTGGCCAACTTCGTCCGCCGGACTCGAAATGGGGCGAGACTTTGCGAGCGGCCTCCACGTGCCAAAAATAGGCCATGGCCATTGCCGCGCCCAAAAATAACCGCCCGAAGGCCGGGGCGCCAAGTTCGTCCAGCGGAAAAATGGCCAAAAAACGGGTGGGCTATAGCCTTGGGGGGAGGGGCTGGCAAACTTCGTCCGCCGGACTCGGAATGGGGCGAGACTTTACGAGCGGCTTCCGCGTGCCAAAAATGGGCCACGGGCACAGCCGCGCCCAAAAATAACCCCCCGAAGGTCGGCGCGCCCAAACCCCCCAGCGGAAAATGGCCAAAAAACGGGTGGGCTATAGCCTTGGGGGGGCGGGGCTGGCAAACTTCGTCCGCCGGACTCGGAATGGGGTGAGACTTTACGAGCGGCCTCCGCATGCCAAAAATAGGCCGCGGGCACAGCCGCGCCCAAAAATAACCCCCCGAAGGTCGGCGCGCCCAAACCCCCCAGCGGAAAAATGGCCAAAAAACGGGTGGGATATAGCCTTGGGGGGAGGGGCGGGCCGACTTCGTCCGCCGGACTCGGAATGGGGCGAGACTTTGTGAGCGGCCTCCACGTGCCAAAAATAGGCGGCGGGCACAGCCGCGCCCAAAAATAACCCCCGAAGGTCGGCGCGCCCAAACCCCCCAGCGGAAAAATGGCCAAAAAACGGATGGGCTATAGGCTTGGGGGGAGGGGCTGGCCAACTTTGTCCGCCGGACTCGGAATGGGGCGAGCCTTTATGAGCGGCCTCCGCGTACCAAAAATAGGCCACGGGCACAGGCGCGCCCAAAAATAACCGCCCGAAGGCCGGGGCGCCAAGTTCGTCCAGCGGAAAAATGGCCAAAAAACGGGTGGGCTATAGCCTTGGGGGGAGGGGCTGGCCAAATTCATCCGCCGGACTCGGAATGGGGCGAGCCTTTATGAGCGGCCTCCGCGTACCAAAAATAGGCCACGGGCACAGGCGCGCCCAAAAATAACCGCCCGAAGGCCGGGGCGCCATGTTCGTCCAGCGGAAAAATGGCCAAAAAACGGGTGGGCTATAGCCTTGGGGGGAGGGGCTGGCCAAATTCGTCCGCCGGACTCGGAATGGGGCGAAACTTTGCGAGCGGCCTCTGCGTGCCAAAAATAGGCCGCGGGCACAACCGCGCCAAAAAATAACCCCCGAAGGTCGGCGCGCCCAAACTCCCCAGCGGAAAAATGGCCAAAAAACGGATGGGCTATAGCCTTGGGGGGAGGGGCTGGCCGACTTCGTCCGCCGGACTCAGAATGGGGCGAGACTTTGCGAGCGGCCTCTGCGTACCAAAAATAGGTGCGGGGACAGCCGTGCCCAAAAATAACCGCCCGAAGGTCGGCGCGCATAAACCCCCCAGCGGAAAAATGGCCAAAAAACGGGTGGGCTATAGCCTTGGGGGGAGGGGCGGGCCGACTTCTTCCGCCGAACTCGGAATGGGGCGAGACTTTGGGAGCGGTCTCCACGTGCCAAAAATAGGCCGTGGGCACAGCCGCGCCCAAAAATAACCGCCCGAAGTCCGGGGCGCCAAGTTCGTCCAGCGGAAAAATGGCCAAAAAACGGGTGGGCTATAGCCTTGGGGGGAGGGGCTGGCCCACTTCATCCGCCAGACTCGGAATGGGGCGAGACTTTGCGAACGGCCTCCGCGTGCCAAAAATAGGCCGCGGGCACAGCCGCGCCCAAAAATAACCCCCCGAAGGTTGGCGCGCCCAAACCCCGCAACGGAAAAATGGCCAAAAAACGGGTGGGCTATAGCCTTGGGGGGAGGGGCTGGCCGACTTCGTCCGCCGGACTCGGTATGGGGCGAGACTTTGCGAGCGGCCTCTGCGTGCCAAAAATAGGTGCGGGGACAGCCGTGCCCAAAAATAACCGCCCGAAGGCCGGGGCGCCAAGTTCGTCCCGTGGAAAAATGGCCAAAAAATGGGTGGGCTATAGCCTTAGGGGGAGGGGCTGGCCAACTTCGTCCGCCGGACTCGGAATGGGACGAGACTTTGCGAGCGGCTTCCGCGTGCCAAAAATAGGCCGCGGGCACAGCCGCGCCCAAAAAAAACCCTCCGAAGGTCGGCGCGCCCAAACCCCCCAGCGGAAAAATGGCCAAAAAACGGGTGGGCTTGGGGGGAGGGGCGGGCCGACTTCTTCCGCCGAACTCGGAATGGGGCGAGACCTCGGGAGCGGCCTCCATGTGCCAAAAATAGGCCGTGGGCACAGCCGCGCCCAAAAATAACCGCCCGAAGTCCGGGGCACCAAGTTCGTCCAGCGGAAAAATGGCCAAAAAACGGGTGGGCTATAGCCTTGGGGGGAGGGGCTGGCCGACTTCGTCCGCCGGACTCGGAATGGGGCGAGACTTTACAAGTGGCCTCCGCGTGCCAAAAATAGGCCGTGGGCACAGCCGCGCCCAAAAATAACCGCCCGAAGTCCGGGGCGCCAAGTTCGTCCAGCGGAAAAATGGCCAAAAAACGGGTGGGCTATAGGCTTGGGGGGAGGGGCTGGCCCACTTCGTCCGCCAGACTCGGAATGGGGCGAGACTTTACGAACGGCCTCCGTGTGCCAAAAATAGGCCGCGGGCACAGCCGCGCCCAAAAATAACCCCCCGAAGGTTGGCGCGCCCAAACCCCGCAACGGAGAAATGGCCAAAAAACGGGTGGGCTATAGCCTTGGGGGGAGGGGCTGGCCGACTTCGTCCGCCGGACTCGGTATGGGGCGAGACTTTGCGAGCGGCCTCTGCGTGCCAAAAATAGGTGCGGGGACAGCCGTGCCCAAAAATAACCGCCCGAAGGCCTGGGCGCCAAGTTCGTCCCGTGGAAAAATGGCCAAAAAATGGGCGGGCTATAGCCTTGGGGGGAGGGGCTGGCCAAGTTCGTCCAGCGGAAAAATGGCCAAAAAACGGGTGGGCTATAGCCTTGGGGGGAGGGGCTGGCCGACTTCGTCCGCCGGACTCGGAATGGGGCGAGACTCTGCTAGCTGCCTCCGCGTGCCAAAAATATGCCGCGGACCCAGCCGCACCCAAAAATAACCGCCCGAAGGCCGGGGCGCCAAGTTCGTGCAGCGGAAAAATGGCCAAAAAACGGGTGGGCTATAGCCTTGGGGGGAGGGGTTGGCCAACTTCGTCCGCCGGACTCGGAATAGGGCGAGACTTTACGAACGGCCTCCGCGTGCCAAAAATAGGCCGCGGGCACAGCCGCGCCCAAAAATAACCCCCCGAAGGTTGGCGCGCCCAAACCCCGCAACGGAAAAATGGCCAAAAAACGGGTGGGCTATAGCCTTGGGGGGAGGGGCTGGCCGACTTCGTCCGCCGGACTCGGTATGGGGCGAGACTTTGCGAGCGGCCTCTGCGTGCCAAAAATAAGTACGGGGACAGCCGCGCCCAAAAATAACCGCCCGAAGGCCGTGGCGCCAAGTTCGTACAGCGGAAAAATGGCCAAAAAACGGGTGGGCTATAGCCTTGGGGGGAGGGGGTGGCCAACTTCGTCCGCCGGACTCGGAATGGGGCGAGACTTTGCGAGCGGCCTCCGTGTGCCAAAAATAGGCTATGGGCACAGTCGCGCCCAAAAATAACCCCCCGAAGGTCGGCGCGCCCAAACCCCCCAGCGGAAAAATGGCCAAAAAACGGGTGGGCTATAGCCTTAGGGGGTGGGGCTGGCGTATTTCGTCCGCCGGACTCGGAATGGGGCGAGACTTTGCGAGCGGCCTCCGCATGCCAAAAATAGGCCACGGGCACAGCCGAGCCCAAAAATAACCGCCCGAAGGCCGGGGCGCCAAGTTCGTCCAGCAGAAAAATGGCCAAAAAACGGGTGGGCTATAGCCTTGGGGGGAGGGGCTGGCCAACTTCGTCCGCCGGACTCGGAATGGGGCGAGACTTTGCGAACGGCCTCTGCGTGCCAAAAATAGGCCGCGGGCACAGCCGCGCCCAAAAATAACCCCCCGATGGTCTGCGCGCCCAAACCCCCCAGCGGAAAAATGGCCAAAAAACGGATGGGCTATAGGCTTGGGGGGAGGGGCTGGCCCACTTTGTCCGCCGGACTCGGAATGGGGCGAGCCTTTATGAGCGGCCTCTGCGTACCAAAAATAGGCCGCGGGCACAGCCGCGCCCAAAAATAACCGCCCGAAGGCCGGGGCGCCAAGTTTGTCCAGCGGAAAAATGGCCAAAAAACTGGTGGGCTATAGCCTTGGGGGGAGGGGCTGGCCAACTTCGTCTGCCGGACTCGGAATGGGGCGAGACTTTGCGAGCGGCCTCCGCGTGCCAAAAATAGGCCGCGGGCACAGCCGCCCCCAAAAATAACCGCCCGAAGGTCGGCGCGCATAAACCCCCCAGCGGAAAAATTTCCAAAAAACGGGTGGGCTATAGCCTTGGGTGGAGGGGCTGGCCAACTTCGTCCGCCGGACTCGGAATGGGGCGAGACTTTGCGAGCGGCCTCCGCGTGCTAAAAATAGGCCGCGGACACAGCCGTATCGAAAAATAACCACCCGAAGGCCGGGGCGCCAAGTTCGTCCAGCGGAAAAATGGCCTAAAAATGGGTGGGCTATAGACTTGGGGGGAGGGGCTGGCACACTTCGTCCGCCGGACTCGGAATGGGGCGAGACTTTGCGAGCGGCCTGCGCATGCCAAAAATATGCCGCGGGCTCAGCCGCGCCCAAAATAACCACCCGAAGGCCGGGACGCCAAGTTCGTACAGCGGAAAAATGGCCAAAAAACGGCTGGGCTATAGCCTTGGGGGGAGGGGCTGGCCGACTTCGTCCACCGGACTCGGAATGGGGCGAGACTTTGCGAGCGGCCTCTGCGTGCCAAAAATAGACCTCGGGAACAGCCGTGCCCAAAAATAACCCCCCGAAGGTCGGCGCGCCCAAACCCCCCAGCGGAAAAATGGCCAAACAACGGGTGGGCTATAGCCTTGGGGGGAGGGGCTGGCGTATTTCGTCCGCCGGACTCGGAATGGGGCGAGACTTTGCGAGCGGCCTCCGCGTGCCAAAAATAGGCTGCGGGGACAGCCGAGCCCAAAAATAACCGCCCGAAGGCCGGGGCGCTAAGTTCGTCCAGCGGAAAATTGCCAAAAAACAGTTGGGCTATAGCCTTGGGGGGAGGGGCTGGCCCACTTCGTCCGCCGGACTCGGAATGGGGCAAGACTTTGCGAGCGACCTCCGCGTGCCAAAAATAGGCCGCGGGCACAGCCGCGCCCAAAATTAACCACCCGAAGGTCGGCGCGCCCAAACCCCCCAGCGGAAAAATGGCCAAAAAACGGGTGGGCTATAGCCTTGAGGGGAGGGGCAGGCCCACTTCGTCCGCCGGACTCGGATTGGGGCGAGACTTTACGAGCGGCCTCTGCGTGCCAAAAATAGGCCGCGGGCACAGTCGCACCCAAAAATAACCCCCCGAAGGTAGGCGCGCCCAAACCCCCCAGCGGAAAAATGGCCAAAAAACGGGTGGGCTATAGCCTTCGGGGGAGGGGCTGGCCCACTTCGTCCGCTGGACTCGGAATGTGGTGAGACTTTATGAGCGGCCTCTGCGTACCAAAAATAGGCCGCGGGCACAGCCGCGCCCAAAAATAACCGCCCGAAGGCCGGGGCGCCAAGTTCGTGCAGCGGAAAAATGGCCAAAAAACGGGTGGGCCATAGCCTTGGGGGGAGGGGCTGGCCAACTTCGTCCGCCGGAATCGGAATGGGCCGAGACTTTGCGAGCGGCCTCCGCTTGCCAAAAATAGTCTATGGGCACAGCCGTGCCCAAAAATAACCCCCCGAAGGTCGGCGCGCCCAAACCCCCCTGCGGAAAAATGGCCAAAATACGGATGGGCTATAGCCTTGGGGGGAGGGGCTGGCCAACTTCGTCCGCCGGACACGGAATGGGGTGAGACTTTGCGAGCGGCCTCCGGGTGCCAAAAATCGGCCGCGGGCACAGGTGCGCCTAAAAATAACCCCCCGAAGGTCGGCGCCCAAACCCCCCAGCGGAAAAATGACCAAAAAACGGGTGCGCTATAGCCTTGGGGGGAGGGGCTGGCCAACTTCGACCGCCGGACTAGGAATGGGGTGAGACTTTGCGAGCGGCCTCCGGGTGCAAAAAATAGGCCGTGGGCACAGCCGCACCCAAAAATAACCCCCTGAAGGCCGGGGCGCCAAATTCGTCCAGCGGAAAAATGGCCAAAAAACGGGTGGGCTAAAGCCTTCGGGGGAGGGGCTGGCTCACTTCGTCCGCCGGACTCCGAATGGGGTGAGACTTTGCGAGCGGCGTCCGGGTGCCAAAAATAAGCCACGGGCACAGCCGCGCCCAAAAATAACCCCCCGAAGGTCGGCGTGCCCAAACCCCCCAGCGGAAAAATGTCCAAAAAACGGGTGGGCTATAGCCTTGGGGGGAGGGGTTGGCCAACTTCGTCCGCCGGACTCGGAATTGGGCAAGACTTTGCGAGCGACCTCCGCGTGAAAAAAATAGGGCGCGGGCACAGCCGCGCCCAACAATAACTGCCCGAAGGCCGGGGTGCCAAGTTCGTCCAGCGGAAAAATGGCCAAAAAACGGGTGGGCTATAGCCTTGGGGGGAGGGGCTGGCCAACTTCGTCCGCCGGACTCGGAATGGGTCGAGACTTAGCGAGCGGCGTCCGCCTGCCAAAAATAGGCTGTGGACACAGCCGCGCCAAAAAAAAACCACCCGAAGGCCGGGTCGCCAAGTTCGTCCAGCGGAAAAATGGCCAAAAAACGGGTGGGCTATAGCCTTGGGGGGAGGGGCTGGCCAACTTGGTCCGCCGGACTCGGAATGGGGTGAGACTTTGTGAGCATCCTCCGCGTGCAAAAAATAGGCCGCGGGCACAGCTGTACCCAAAAATAACCCCCCGAAGGTCGGCGCGCCGAAACCCCCCAGCGGAAAAATGGCCAAAAAACGGGTGGGCTATAGCCTTGGGGGCAGGGGCTGGCCCACTTCGTCCGCCGGACTCGGAATGGGGTGAGACTTTGCGAGCGGCCTCTGGGTGCCAAAAATAGGCCGCGGGCACAAGTGCGCCTAAAAATAACCCCCCGAAGGTCGGCGCCCAAACCCCCCAGCGGAAAAATGACCAAAAAACGGGTGCGCTATAGCCTTGGGGGGAGGGGCTGGCCAACTTCGACCGCCGGACTCGGAATGGGGTGAGACTTTACGAGCGGCCTCCGGGTGCAAAAAATAGGCCGTGGTCACAGCCGCACCCAAAAATAACCCCCTGAAGGCCGGGGCGCCAAATTCGTCCAGCGGAAAAGGGCCACAAAAACGGGTGGGCTATAGGCTTGGGGGGTGGGGCTGGCCAACTTCGTCGGCCGGACTCGGAATGGCGTGAGACTTTGCTAGGCGCCTCCGTGTGCCAAAAATAGGCCGCGGGCACAGCCGCGCCCAAAAATACCCGCCCGATGGCTGGGAAGCCAAGTTCGTCCAGCGTAAATAGGCCACAAAAACGGGTGGGCTATAGGCTTGGGGGGTGGGGCTGGTCAACTTCGTCGGCCGGACTCGGAATGGCGCGAGACTTTGCTAGGCGCCTCCATGTGACAAAAATAGGCCGCGGGCACAGCCGCGCCCAAAAATACCCGCCCGATGGCCGGGGCGCCAAGTTCGTCCAGCGTAAATAGGCCACAAAAACGGGTGGGCTATAGCCTTGGGCGGTGGGGCTGGCCCACTTCGTCCGCCAGACTCGGAATGGCGCGAGACTTTGCGAGTTGCCTCCATGTGCCAAAAATAGGCCGCGGGCACAGCCGCGCCCAAAAATACCTGCCCGAAGGCCGGGGCGCCAACTTCTTCCAGCGGAAAAACGCCACAAAAATGGGTGGGCTATAGCCTTGGGGGGTGGGGCTGGCCGAGTTCGTCCGCCAGACTTGGAATGGAGCGAGACTTTGCGAGGCCCCTCCGTGTGCCAAAAATAGGCTGCGGGCACAGCCGCGCCCAAAAATACCCGCCCGAAGGCCGGGGCGCCAAGTTCGTCCAGCGGAAATAGGCCACAAAAACGGGTGGGCTATAGCCTTGGGGGGTGGGGCTGGCCCACTTCGTCGGCCGGACTCGGAATGGCGCGAGACTTTGCTAGGAGCCTCCGTGTGCCAAAAATAGGCCGCGGGCGCAGCTGCGCCCAAAAATAACCGCCCGAAGGCCGGGGCGCCATGATCGTCCAGCGGAAAAATGGCGAAAAAACGGGTGGGCTATAGCCATGGGGGGAGGGGCTGGCCAACTTCGTCCGCCGGACTCGGAATGGGGCGAGAGTTTGTGAGCGGCCTCCGCGTGCCAAAAATAGGCCCCGGGCACAGCCGCGACCAAAAATAACTGCCCGAAGGCCGGGGCGCCAAGTTCGTCCAGCGGAAAAATTGCCAAAAAACAGGTGGGCTATAGCCTTGGGGGGAGGGGCTGGCCAACTTCGTCCGCCGGACTCGGAATGGGGCGAGACTTTGCGAGCGGCCTCCGCGTGCAAAATATAGGCCCCGGGCATAGCCGCGCCCAAAAATAACCGCCCGAAGGCCGGGACGCCAAGTTCGTCCGGCGGAAAAATGGCCAAAAAACGGGTGGGCTATAGCCTTGGGGGGAGGGGCTGGCCCACTTCGTCCGCCTGACTCGGAATGGGATGAGACTTTGCGAGCGGCCTCCGCGTGCCAAAAATAGGCCGCGGGCACAGCCGCGCCCAAAAATAACCGCCCAAAGGTCGGCGTGCCCAAACCCCCCAGCGGAGAAATGGCCAAAAAACGGGTGGGCTATAGCCTCGGGGGGAGGGGCTGGCCAACTTCGTCCGCCGGACTCGGAATGGGACGAGACGGTGCGAGCGGCTCCGCGTGCCAAAAATAGGCCGCGGGCCCAGCCGTGTCCAAAAATAACCGCCCGAAGGCCGGGTCGCCAAGTTCGTCCAGCGGAAAAATGGCCAAAAAACGGGTGGGCAATAGCCTTGGGGGGAGGGGCTGGCCAACTTCGTCCGCCGGACTCGGAATGGGGCGAGACTTTGCGAGCGGCCTCCGCGTGCCAAAAACGGCAGCGGGCACAGCAGCGCCAAAAAATAACACCCCGAAGGCCGGGGCGCCAAGTTCGTCCAGCGGAAAAATGGCCAAAAAACGGGTGGGCTATAGCCTTGGGGGGAGGGGCTGGCCAACTTCGTCCGCCGGACTCGGAATGGGGCGAGACTTTGCGAGTGGCCTCCGCGTGCCAAAAATAGGCCGCGGGCACAGACGCGCCCAAAAATAACCCCCCGAAGGTCGGCGCGCACAAACCCCCCAGCGGAAAAATGGCCAAAAAACGGGCGGGCTATAGCCTTGGGAGAAGGGGCTGGCCAACTTCGTCCGCCGTACTCGGAATGGGGCGAGACTTTGTGAACGGCCTCCGGGTGCCAAAACTAGGCCGTGGTCACAGCCGAACCCAAAAATATCCGCCCGAAGGCCGGGGCGCCAAGTTCGTCCAGCGTAAAAAGGCCACAAAAACGGGTGGGCTATAGCCTTGGGGGGTGGGGCTGGCCAACTTCGTCCGCCGGACTCGGAATGGTGCGAGAATTTGCGAGCGGGCTCCGTGTACCAAAAATAGGCCCCGCGCACAGCCGCGTCCAAAAATAACTGCCCGAAGGCCGGGGCGCCAAGTTCGTCCAGCGGAAAGAGGCCACAAAAACGGGTGGGCTATAGCCTTGGGGGGTGGGGCTGGCCAACCTCGTCCGCCAGACTCGGAATGGCGCGAGACCTTGCGAGCGGCCTCCGTGTGCCAAAAATAGGCCCCGGGCACAGCCGCGCCCAAAAATAACCGCCCGAAGGCCGGGGCGCCAAGTTCGTCCAGCGGAAAAAGGCCACAAAAACGGGTGGGCCATAGCCTTGGGGGGTGGGGCTGGCCCACTTCGTCCGCCGGACTCGGAATGGCGCAAGACTTTGCGAGCGGCCTCCGTGTGCCAAAAATAAGCCCCGGGCACAGTTGCGCCCAAAAATAAATGCCCGAAGGCCGGGGCGCCAAGTTCGTCCAGCGGAAAAATGGCCACAAAAACGGGTGGGCTATAGCCTTGGGGGACGGGGCGCCAAGTTCGTCCAGCGGAAAAATGGCCAAAAAACGGGTGGGCTATAGCCTTGGGGGGAGGGGCTGGCCAACTTCGTCCGCCGGACTCGGAATGGGGCGAGACTTTGCGAGCAGCCTCCGCGTGCCAAAAATAGGCCGAGGGCATTTCCGAGGATTTAAATAACCCCCCGAAGGCCGGGGCGCCAAGTTCGTCAAGCGGAAAAATGGCCAAAAAACGGGTGGGCTATAGCCTTGGGGGGAGGGGCTGGCCAACTTCGTCCGCCGGACACGGAATGGGGCGAGACTTTGCGAACGGCCTACGCGTGCCAAAAATAGGCCGCGGGCACAGCCGCGCCCAAAAATAACCGCCCAAAGGTCGAGGCACCCAAACCCACCAGCGGAAAAAAGGCCAAAAAACGGGTAGGCTATAGCCTTGGGGGGAGGGGCTTTCCAACTTCGTCCGCCGGACTCGGAATGGGGCGAGACTTTGCGAGCGACCTCCGCGTGCCAAAAATAGGACGCGGGCGTAGCTACGCCCAAAAATAACCGCCCGAAGGCCGGGGCGCCATGATCGTCCAGCGGAAAAATGGCGAAAAAACGGGTGGGCTATAGCCTTGGGGGGAGGGGCTGGCCAACTTCGTCCGCCGGACTCGGAATGGGGCGAGAGTTTGTGAGCGGCCTCCGCGTGCCAAAAATAGGCCCCGGGCACAGCCGCGACCAAAAATAACTGCCCGAAGGCCGGGGCGCCATGTTCGTCCAGCGGAAAAATTGCCAAAAAACAGGTGGGCTATAGCCTTGGGGGGAGGGGCTGGCCAACTTCGTCCGCCGGACTCGGAATGGGGCGAGACTTTGCGAGCGGCCTCCGCGTGCAAAATATAGGCCCCGGGCATAGCCGCGCCCAAAAATAACCGCCCGAAGGCCGGGACGCCAAGTTCGTCCGGCGGAAAAATGGCCAAAAAACGGGTGGGCTATAGCCTTGGGGGGAGGGGCTGGCCCACTTCGTCCGCCTGACTCGGAATGGGATGAGACTTTGCGAGCGGCCTCCGCGTGCCAAAAATAGGCTGCGGGCACAGCCACGCCCAAAAATAACCCCCCGAAGGTCGGCGCGACCAAACCTCCCAGCGGAAAAATGGCCAAAAAACGGGTGGGCTATAGCCTTGGGGGGAGGGGCTGGCCAACTTCGTCCGCCGGACTCGGAATGGGGCGAGACTTTGCGAGCGGCGTCCGCATGCCAAAAATAGGTCGTGGGCACAGTCGAACCCAAATATAACCCCCCGAAGGCCGGGCCGCCAAGTTCGTCCAGCGGAAAAATGGCCAAAAAACGGGTGGTCTATAGCCTTCGGGGGAGGGGCTGGCCAACTTCGTCCGCCGGACTCGGAATGGGGCGAGACTTTTCGAGCGGCCTCCGCGTGCCAAAAATAGGCCGCGGGCACAGCCGCGCTCAAAAATAACCGCCCAAAGGTCGAGGCACCCAAACCCCCCAGCGGAAAAATGGCCAAAAAACGGGTGGGCTATAGCCTTGGGGGGAGGGGCTGGCCAACTTCGTCCGCCGGACTAGGAATGGGTCGAGACTTTGCGAGCGGCCTCCGCGTGCCAAAAATAGGCCGCGGGCACAGTCGCGCCCAAAAATTACCCCCCGAAGGTCGGCGCGCCCAAACCCCCCAGCGGAGAAATGGCCAAAAAACGGGTGGGCTATAGCCTTGGGGGGAGGGGCTGGCCAACTTCGTCTGCCGGACTCGGAATGGGACGAGACGTTGCGAGCGGCTCCGCGTGCCAAAAATAGGCCGCGGGCCCAGCCGCGTCCAAAAATAACCGCCCGAAGGCCGGGTCGCCAAGTTCGTCCAGCGGAAAAATGGCCAAAAAACGGGTGGGCAATAGCCTTGGGGGGAGGGGCTGGCCAACTTCGTCCGCCGGACTCGGAATGGGGCGAGACTTTGCGAAGCGGCCTCCGCGTGCCAAAACGGCCTTGGCACAGCAGCGCCAAAAAATAACCCCCCGAAGGCCGGGGCGCCAAGTTCGTCCAGCGGAAAAATGGCCAAAAAACGGGTGGGCTATAGCCTTGGGGGGAGGGGCTGGCCAACTTCGTCCGCCGGACTCGGAATGGGGCGAGACTTTGCGAGTGGCCTCCGCGTGCCAAAAATAGGCCGCGGGCACAGACTCGCCCAAAAATAACCCCCCGAAGGTCGGCGCGCACAAACCCCCCAGCGGAAAAATGGCCAAAAAACGGGCGGGCTATAGCCTTGGGAGAAGGGGCTGGCCAACTTCGTCCGCCGTACTCGGAATGGGGCGAGACTTTGTGAACGGCCTCCGCGTGCCAAAACTAGGCCGTGGGCACAGCCGAACCCAAAAATAACCCCCCGAAGGCCAGGGCGCCAAGTTCGTCCAGCGGAAAAATGGCCAAAAAACGGGTGGGCTATAGCCTTGGGGGGAGCGGCTGGCCAATTTCGTCCGCCGGACTCGGAATGGGGCGAGACTCTGCGAGTGGCCTCCGCGTGCCAAAAATAGGCCGCGGGCACAGCCGCGCCCAAAAACAACCCCCCGAAGGTCGGCGCGCCCAAACCTTCCAGCGGAAAAATGGCCAAAAAACGGGCGGGCTATAGCCTTGGGAGAAGGGGCTGGCCAACTTCGTCCGCCGGACTCGGAATGGGTCGAGACTTTGCGAGCGGCCTCCGCGTGCCAAAAATAGGCTGCGGGCACAGTCGCGCCCAAAAATTACCCCCCGAAGGTCAGCGCGCCCAAACCCTCCAGCGGAGAAATGGTCAAAAAACGGGTGGGCTATAGCCTTGGGGGGAGGGGCTGGCCAACTTCGTCCGCCGGACTCGGAATGGGACGAGACGTTGCAAACGGCTCCGCGTGCCAAAAATAGGCCGCGGGCCCAGCCACGTCCAAAAATAACCGCCCGAAGGCCGGGTCGCCAAGTTCGTCTAGCGGAAAAATGGCCAAAAAACGGGTGGGCAATAGTCTTGGGGGGAGGGGCTGGCCCACTTCGTCCGCCGGACTCGGAATGGGGTGAGACTTTGCGAGTGGCCTTCGTGTGCCAAAAATAGGCCGCGGGCACAGCCGCGCCCAAAAATAACCACCCAAAGGCCGGGGCGCCTTGTTTGTCCAGTGGAAAAAGGCCACAAAAACGGGTGGGCTATAGCTTTGGGGGGTGGGGCTGGCCAAGTTCGTCCGCCCAACTCGGAAGGGGACGAGATTTTGCGAGTGTCCTCCATGTGCCAAAAATAGGCCTCGGGCACAGCCGCACCCAAAAATAACTGCCCGAAGGCCGGCGCGCCAAGTTTGTCCAGTGGAAAAAGGCACAAAAACGGGTGGGCTATAGCCTTGGGGGGTGGGGCTGGCCAAATTCGTCCGCCGGACTCGGAATGGGGCGAGACTTTGTGAGTTGCCTCCGTGTGCCAAAAATAGGCCGCGGGCACAGCCGCGCCCAAAAATAACCGACCGAATGCCGGGGAGCCAAGTTCGTCCAGCGGAAAAAGGCCACAAAAACGGGTGGGCTATAGCCTTGGGGGGTGGAGCTGGCCAAGTTCGTCCGCCGGACTCGGAATAGGGCGAGACTTAGCATGCGGCCTCCGTGCGCCAAAAATAGGCCGCGGGCACAGCCGCGCCCAAAAATAATCACCCGAAGGCCGGGGCGCCAAGTTTGTCCAGCGGAACAAGGCCACAAAAACGGGTGGGCTATAGCCTTGGGGGGCGGGGCTGGCCAACTTCGTCCGCCGGACTCGGAATGGCGCGAGACTTTGCGAGGCGCCTCCGTGTGTCAAAAATAGGCCGCGGGCACAGCCGCGCCCAAAAATAACCACCCGAAGGCCGGGGCGCCAATTTTGTCCAGTGGAAAAAGGCCACAAAAACGGGTGGGCTATAGCTTTAGGGGGTGGGGCTGGCCAAGTTCGTCCGCCCGACTCGGAAGGGGATGAGATTTTGCGAGTGACCTCCATGTGCCAAAAATAGGCCTCGGGCACAGCCGCACCCAAAAATAACTGCCCGAAGGCCGGCGCGCCAAGTTTGTCCAGTGGAAAAAGGCACAAAAACGGGTGGGCTATAGCCTTGGGGGGTGGGGCTGGCCAAATTCGTCCGCCGGACTCGGAATGGGGCGAGACTTTGTGAGTTGCCTCCGTGTGCCAAAAATAGGCCGCGGGCACAGCCGCGCCCAAAAATAACCGACCGAATGCCGGGGAGCCAAGTTCGTCCAGCGGAAAAAGGCCACAAAAACGGGTGGGCTATAGCCTTGGGGGGTGGAGCTGGCCAAGTTCGTCCGCCGGACTCGGAATAGGGCGAGACTTAGCATGCGGCCTCCGTGTGCCAAAAATAGGCCGCGGGCACAGCCGCGCCCAAAAATAATGACCCGAAGGCCGGGGCGCCAAGTTTGTCCAGCGGAACAAGGCCACAAAAACGGGTGGGCTATAGCCTTGGGGGGCGGGGCTGGCCAACTTCGTCCGCCGGACTCGGAATGGCGCGAGACTTTGCGAGGCGCCTCCGTGTGCCAAAAATAGGCCGCGGGCACAGCCGCGCCCAAAAATAACCACCCGAAGGCCGGGGCGCCAATTTTGTCCAGTGGAAAAAGGCCACAAAAACGGGTGGGCTATAGCTTTAGGGGGTGGGGCTGGCCAAGTTCGTCCGCCCGACTCGGAAGGGGATGAGATTTTGCGAGTGACCTCCATGTGCCAAAAATAGGCCTCGGGCACAGCCGCACCCAAAAATAACTGCCCGAAGGCCGGCGCGCCAAGTTTGTCCAGTGGAAAAAGGCACAAAAACGGGTGGGCTATAGCCTTGGGGGGTGGGGCTGGCCAAATTCGTCCGCCGGACTCGGAATGGGGCGAGACTTTGTGAGTTGCCTCCGTGTGCCAAAAATAGGCCGCGGGCACAGCCGCGCCCAAAAATAACCGACCGAATGCCGGGGAGCCAAGTTCGTCCAGCGGAAAAAGGCCACAAAAACGGGTGGGCTATAGCCTTGGGGGGTGGAGCTGGCCAAGTTCGTCCGCCGGACTCGGAATAGGGCGAGACTTAGCATGCGGCCTCCGTGTGCCAAAAATAGGCCGCGGGCACAGCCGCGCCCAAAAATAATCACCCGAAGGCCGGGGCGCCAAGTTTGTCCAGCGGAACAAGGCCACAAAAACGGGTGGGCTATAGCCTTGGGGGGTGGGGCTTGCCAAGTTCGTCCGCCGGACTCAGATTGGGACAAGACTTTGCGAGCGGCCTCCGTGTGCCAAAAATAGGCCGCGGGCACAGCCGCGCCCAAAAATAACCACCCGAAGGCCGGGGCGCCAATTTTGTCCAGTGGAAAAAGGCCACAAAAACGGGTGGGCTATAGCTTTAGGGGGTGGGGCTGGCCAAGTTCGTCCGCCCGACTCGGAAGGGGATGAGATTTTGCGAGTGTCCTCCATGTGCCAAAAATAGGCCTCGGGCACAGCCGTACCCAAAAATAACTGCCCGAAGGCCGGCGCGCCAAGTTTGTCCAGTGGAAAAAGGCACAAAAACGGGTGGGCTATAGCCTTGGGGGGTGCGGCTGGCCAAATTCGTCCGCCGGACTCGGAATGGGGCGAGACTTTGTGAGTTGCCTCCGTGTGCCAAAAATAGGCCGCGGGCACAGCCGCGCCCAAAAATAACCGACCGAACGCCGGGGAGCCAAGTTCGTCCAGAGGAAAAAGGCCACAAAACGGGTGGGCTATAGCTTTGGGGGGTGGGGCTGGCCAAGTTCGTCCGCCGGACTCAGAATGGGGCGAGACTTTACGAGCGGCCTCCGTGTGCCAAAAATAGGCCGCGGGCACAGCCGCACCCAAAAATAACCACCCGAAGGCCGGGGCGCCAAGTTTGTCCAGTGGAAAAAGGCCACAAAAATGGGTGGGCTATAGCTTTGGGGGGTGGGGCTGGCCAAGTTCGTCCGCCGGACTCAGAATGGGGCGAGACTTTACGAGTGGCCTCCGTGTGCCAAAAATAGGCCGCGGGCACAGCCGCGCCCAAAAATAACCGCCCGAAGGCCGGGGCGCCAAGTTCGTCCGGCGGAAAAAGGCCACAAAAACGGGTGAGCTATAGCCTTGGGGGGTGGGGCTGGCCAAGTTCGTCCGCCGGACTCGGAATGGGGCGAGACTTTGTGAGCGGCCTCCGTGTGCCAAAAATAGGCTGTGGGCACAGCCGCGCCCAAAAATAACCATCCGAATGCCGGGGCGCCAAGTTCGTCCAGCGGAAAAAGGCCACAAAAACGGGTGGGCTATAGCCTTGGGGGGTGGTGCTGGCCAAGTTCGTCCGCCGGACTCGGAATGGGGCGAGACTTTGCGAGCGGCCTCAGTGTGCCAAACATAGGCTGTGAGCACAGCCGCGCCCAAAAATAACCACCCGAAGGCCGGGGCGCCAAGTTCGTCCAGCGTAAAAAGGCCACAAAAACGGGTGGGCTATTGCCTTGGGGGGTGGGGCTGGCCAAGTTCGTCCGCCGGACTCGGAATGGGGCGAGACTTTGCGAGCGGCCTCCGTGTGCTAAAAATAGGCCAAGGACACAGCCACGCCCAAAAATAACCGCCCGAAGGTTGGGGTGCCAAGGTCGTCCAGCGGAAAAAGGCCACAAAAACGTGTGGGCTATAGCCTTGGGGGGTGGGGCTGGCCAAGTTCGTCTGCCGGACTCGGAATGGGCCGAGACTTTGCGAGCGGCCTCCGTGCGCCAAAAATAGGCCGTGCGGACAGCCGCGCCAAAAAATAACCGCCCGACGGCCGGGGCGCCAAGTTCGTCCCGCGGAAAAAGGCCACAAAAACGGGTGGGCTATAGCCTTGGGGGGTGGGGCTGGCCAAGTTCATCCGCCGGACTCGGAATGGGGCGAGACTTTGCGAGCGGCCTCCGTGTGAAAAAAATCGGCCGCAGGCACAGCCGCGCCTAAAAATAACCGCCCGAAGGCCGGGGCGCCAATTTCGTCCAGCGGAAAAAGGCCACAAAAACGGGTGGGCTATAGCTTTGGGGGGTGGGGCTGGCCAAGTTCATCCGCCGGTCTCGTAATGGGGTGAGACTTTGCGAGCGCCCTCCGTGTGCCAAAAATAGGCCGCGGACACAGCCACGACCAAAAATAACCCCCCGAAATCCGGGGCTCCAAGTTCGTCCAATGGAAAAAGTCACAAAAAAGGGTGGGCTATAGCCTTGGGGGGTGGGGCTGGCCAAGTTCGTCCACCGGACTCGGAAAGGGGTGAGACTTTGCGAACGGCCTCCGTGTGCCAAAAATAGGCCGCAGGCACAGCCACACCCAAAAATAACCGCCCTAAGGCCGGGGCGCCAAGTTTGTCCGGCGGAAAAAGGCCACAAAAACGGGTGGGCTATAGCCTTCGGGGGTGGGGCCGGCCAAGTTCGTCCGCCGGACTCGGAATGGGGCGAGCCTTTACGAGTGGCCTCCGTGTGCCAAAAATAGGCCGCGGGCACAGCCGCACCCAAAATAAACCGCCCGAAGGCCGGGGCACCAAGTTCGTCCCGCGCAAAAAGGCCACAAAAACGGGTGGGCTATAGCCTTGGGGGGTGGGGCTGGCCAAGTTCATCCGCCGGACTCGGAATGGGGTGAGACTTTGCGAGCGCCCTCCATGTGCCAAAAATAGGCCGCGGGCACAGCCGCGCCCAAAAATAACCCCCCGAAGGCCGGGGCTCCAAGTTCGTCCAATGGAAAAAGTCACAAAAAAGGGTGGGCTATAGCCTTGGGGGGTGGGGCTGGCCAAGTTCGTCCGCCGGACTCGGAAAGGGGTGAGACTTTGCGAGCGGCCTCCATACGCCAAAAATAGGCCGTGCGGACAGCCGCGCCAAAAAATAACCGCCCGACGGCCGGGGCGCCATGTTCGTCCAGCGGAAAAAGGCCACAAAAACGGGTGGGCTATAGCCTTGAGGGGTGGGGTTGGCCAAGTTCGTCCGCCGGACTCGGAATGGGCCGAGACTTTGAGAGCGGCCTCCGTGCGCAAAAAATAGGCCGTGTGGACAGCCGCGCCAAAAAATAACCACCCGACGGCCGGGGCGCCATGTTCGTCCAGCGGAAAAAGGCCACAAAAACGGGTGGGCTATAGCCTAGGGGGCTGGGGCTGGCCAAGTTCGTTCGCCAGACTCGGAATGGGGTAGGACATTGCGAGCATCCTCCGTGTGCTCAAAATAGGACGCGGGCACAGCCGCGCCCAAAAATAACCACCCGAAAGCCGGGGCGCCAAGTTCGTCCAGCAGAAAAAAGGCCACAAAAACGGGTGGGCTATAGCCTTGGGGGGTGGGGCTTGCCAAGTTCGTCCGCCGGACTCAGATTGGGACAAGACTTTGCGAGCGGCCTCCGTGTGCCAAAAATAGGCCGCGGGCACAGCCGCGCCCAAAAATAACCACCCGAAGGCCGGGGCCCCAATTTTGTCCAGTGGAAAAAGGCCACAAAAACGGGTGGGCTATAGCTTTAGGGGGTGGGGCTGGCCAAGTTTGTCCGCCCGACTCGGAAGGGGATGAGATTTTGCGAGTGTCCTCCATGTGCCAAAAATAGGCCTCGGGCACAGCCGCACCCAAAAATAACTGCCCGAAGGCCGGCGCGCCAAGTTTGTCCAGTGGAAAAAGGCACAAAAACGGGTGGGCTATAGCCTTGGGGGGTGGGGCTGGCCAAATTCGTCCGCCGGACTCGGAATGGGGCGAAACTTTGCAAGCAACCTCCGTGTGCCAAAAATAGGCCGCGGTCACAGCCGCGCCCACAAATAACTGCCCGAAGGCCGGGGCACCAAGTTCGTCCAGCGGAAAAAGGCCACAAAAACAGGTGGGCTATAGCCTTGGGGGGTGGGGCCGGCCAAGTTTGTCCGCCGGACTCGGAATGGGGCGAGACTTTGCGAGCGGCCTCTGTGTGCCAAAAATAAGCCGCGGGCACAGCCGTGGCCAAAAATAATCGCCCGAATGCCGAGGCGCCAAGTTCGTCCAGCGGAAAAAGGCCACAAAAACGGGTGGGCTATAGCCCTGGGGGGTAGGGCTGGCCATGTTCGTCCGCCGGACTCGGAATGGGGCGAGACTTTGCGAGCGGCCTCCGTGTGCCAAAAATAGGCCGCGGGCACAGCCGTGCCTAAAAGTAACAGCCCGAAGGCCGGAGCGCCAAATTCATCCAGCGGAAAAAGGCCACACAAAAGGGTGGGCTATAGCCTTGGGGGGTGGGGCTGGCCAAGTTCGTCCGCCGGACTCGGTATGGGGGGAGACTTTGCGAGCGGCCTCCGTGCGCCAAAAATAGGCCGTGGCCACAGCCGCGCCCAAAAAAAACCACCCGATGGCCGGAGCGCCAAGTTCGTCCCGCGGAAAAAGGCCACAAAAACGGGAGGGCTATAGCCTTGGGGGGTGGGGCTGGCCAAGTTCGTCCGCCGGACTCGGAATGGGGCGAGACTTTACGAGCGGCCTCCGTGTACCAAAAATAGGCCGCGAGCACAGCCGCGCCCAAAAATAACCACCCGAAGGCCGGGGTGGCAAGTTCGTCCGGCGGAAAAAGGCCACAAAAACGGGTGGTCTATAGCCTTGGGGGGTGGGGCTGGCCAAGTTCGTCCGCCGGACTCGGAATGGGGCGAGACTTTACGAGCGGCCTCCGTGTACCAAAAATAGGCCGCGAGCACAGCCGCGCCCAAAAATAACCACCCGAAGGCCGGGGTGGCAAGTTCGTCCAGCGGAAAAAGGCCACAAAAACGGGTGGTCTATAGCCTTGGGGGGTGGGGCTGGCCAAGTTCGTCCGCCGGACTCGGAATGGGGCGAGACTTTGCGAGTGGCCTCCGTGGGTCAAAAATAGGCCGTGGGCACAACCGCGCCCAAAAATCACTGGCCGAAGGCCGGGGCGCCAAGTTCGTCCAGCGGAAAAAGGCCACAAAAACGGGAGGGCTATAGCCTTGGGGGGTGGGGCTGGCCAAGTTCGTCCGCCGGACTCGGAATGGGGCAAGACTTTGCGAGCGGCCTCCGTGTACCAAAAATAGGCCGCGGGCACAACCGCGCCAAAAAATAAGTGGCCGAAGGCCGGGGCGCCAAGTTCGTCCAGCGGAAAAATCCCACAAAAACGGGTGGTCTATAGCCTTGGTGGGTGGGGCTGGCCAAGTTCGTCCGCCGGACTCGGAATGGGGCGAGACTTTGCGAGCGGCCTCCGTGGGTCAAAAATAGGCCGTGGGCACAACCGCGCCCAAAAATAACCGGCCGAAGGCCGGGGCGCCAAGTTCGTCCAGCGGAAAAAGGCCACAAAAACTGGTGGGCTATAGCCTTGAGGGGTGGGGCTGGCCAAGTTCGTCCGCTGGACTCAGAATGGGGTGAGACTTTGCGAGCGGCCTCTGTGTGTCAAAAATAGGCCACAGGCACAGCCGCGCCCAACAATAACTACCCGAAGGCCGGGGCGCCAAGTTCGTCCAGCGGAAAAAGGCCCCAAAAACGGGTGGGCTATAGCTTTGGGGGGTGGGGCTGGCCAAGTTCGTCTCGCTGGACTCAGGAGTGGGGTGAGACTTTGCGAGCGGCCTGTGTGTCAAAAATAGGCCACAGGCACAGCCGCGCCAAAAATAACTACCCGAAGGCCGGGCGCCAAGTTCGTCCAGCGGAAAAAGGCCCCAAAAGCGGGTGGGCTATAGCTTTGGGGGGGTGGGCTGGGGAAAAGGAACGAGACTGCGGAACGGCCTGGGTACCAAAAATAGGAGAACCTTGCGGCCAAAAATGGAAGGCTGGCGCAAGGTTCGTCCAGGAAAAAGGCAACAAAAACGGTGGGTTAGAGCCGGAATGGTCCGCGGAGAATGGGACGAGACTTTGCGAGCGGCCTCCGTGTGCCAAAAATAGGCCGCGGGCACAGCCACGTCCAAAAATAACTGCCGGAAGGCCGGGGCGCCAAGTTCGTCAAGCGGAAAAAGGCCACAAAAATGGGTGGGCTATAGCCTTGCGGGATGGGCCTGGCCAAGTTCGTCCGCCGGACTCGGAATGGGGCGAGACTTTGCGAGCGGCCTCCGTGTTCCAAAAATAGGCCACGGGCACAGCTGCGTCCAAAAATAACGGCCCAAAGGCCGGGGCGCCAAGTTCGTCCAGCGGAAAAAGGCCACAAAAACGGGTGGTCTATAGCCTTGGGGGGTGGGGCTGGCCAAGTTCGTCCGCCGGACTCAGAATAGGGCGAGACTTTGCGAGCAGCTTCCGTGTGCCAAACATTTGCCGCAGGTACAGACGCACCAAAAAATAACCGCCCGAAGGCCGGGGCGCCAAGTTCGTCCAGCGGAAAAAGGCCACAAAAACGGGTGGGCTGTAGCCTAGGGGGGTGGAGCTGGCCATGTTCGTCCGCCGGACTTGGAATGGGGCGAGATTTTACGAGCGTCCTCCGTGTGACAAAAATAGGCCGTGGCAGCTGCCGCGCCCAAAAATAACCGCCCGAAGGCCGGGGTGGGCTATAGCCTTGGGGGTTGGGGCTGGCCAAGTTCGTCCACCGGACTCGGGATTGGGCGAGCCTTTGCGAGCGGCTTCCTTGTGCCAAAAATAGGCCGCGGGCACAGCCTCCCCCAAAAATAACCACCCGAAGGCCGGGGCGCAATGTTCGTCCAGCGGAAAAAGCCACAAAAACGGGTGGGCTATAGCCCTGGGGGGAGGGGCTGGCCAAGTTCGTCCGCCGGACTCGGAATGGGGCGTGACTTTGCGAGCGGCCTCCGTGTAAAAAAAATCGGCCGCGACCACAGTTGCGCCCAAAAATAACCGCCCGAAGGCCGGGGCGCCAAGTTCGTCCAGCGGAAAAAGGCCACAAAAACGGGTGAGCTATAGCCTTGGGGGGTGGGGCTGGCCAAGTTCGTCCGCCGGACTCGGAATGGGGCGAGACTTTGCGAGCGGCCTCCGTGTGCCAAAAATAGGCTGTGGGCACAGCCGCGCCCAAAAATAACCACCCGAAGGCCGGGGCGCCAAGTTCGTCCGCCGGACTCGGAATGGGGTGAGACTTTGCGAGCGCCCTCCGTGTGCCAAAAATAGGCCGCGGACACAGCCACGACCAAAAATAACCCCCCGAAGGCCGGGGCTCCAAGTTCGTCCAATGGAAAAAGTCACAAAAAAGGGTGGGCTATAGCCTTGGGGGGAGGGGCTGGCCAACTTCGTCCGCCGGACTCGGAATGGGGCGAGACTTTGCGAGCGGCCTCCGTGTGCCAAAAATAGTCTGCGGGCACAGCTGCGCCCACAAATAACCGCCCGAAGGCCGGGGCGCCAAGTTCGTCCAGCGGAAAAAGGCCACAAAAACGGGTGGGCTATAGCCTTGGAGGGGGGCTGGCAATCTTCGTCCGCCAGACTCGGAATGGCGCGAGACTTTGCGTGGCACCTCCGTGTGCCAAAAATAGGCCGAGGGCACAGCCGCACCAAAAAATACCGGCCCGAAGGCCGGGGCGCCAAGTTCGTCCAGCGGAAAAAGGCCACAAAAACTGGTGGGCTATAGCCTTGGGGGGTGGGGCTGGCCGACTTCGTCCGCCGGACTCGGAATGGCGCGAGACTTTGTGAGGGGCTTCTGTGTCCCAAAATTAGGCCGGGGGACAGCCGCGCCCAAAAATAACCGCCCGAAGGCCGGGGCGCCAAGTTCGTCCAGCGGAAAAGGGCCACAAAAACGGGTGAGCTATAGCCTTGGGGGGTGGGGCTGGCCAACTTCGTCCGCCGGACTCGGAATGGCGCGAGACTTTGCGAGGGGCCTCCGTGTGCCAAAAATAGGCCACGAGCCCAGCCGCGCCCAAAAATAACCGCCCGAAGGCCGTGGCGCCAAGTTTGTCCAGCGGAAAAAGGCCACAAAAACGGGTGGGCTATAACCTTGGGGGGTGGGACTGGCCCACTTCGTCCGCCGGACTCGGAATGGCGTGAGCCTTTTCGAGGGGCCTCTGTGTGCCAAAACTAGGCCACGGGCATAGCTGCGCCCAAAAATAACCGACCGAAGTCGGTGGCGCCAAGTTCGTCCAGCGGAAAAAGGCCACAAAAACGGGTGGGCTATATCCTTGGGGGGTGGGGCTGGCCCACTTCGTCCGCCAGACTCGGAATGGCGCGAGACTTTTTGAGGGGCCTCTGTGTGCCAAAAATAGTCCACGGTCCCAGCCGCACCCAAAAATAACCCCCCGAAGGCCGTGGCGCCAAGTTCGTCCAGCGGAAAAAGGCCACAAAAACGGGTGAGCTATAGCCTTGGGGGGTGGGGCTGGCCAACTTCGTCCGCCGGACTCGGAATGGCGCGAGACTTTGCGAGCGGCCTCTGTGTGCCAAAATTAGGCCGGGGGACAGCCGCGCCCAAAAATAACCGCCCGAAGGCCGGGGCGCCAAGTTCGTCCAGCGGAAAAAGGCCACAAAAACGGGTGAGCTATAGCCTTGGGGGGTGGGGCTGGCCAACTTCGTCCGCCAGACTCGGAATGGCGCGAGACTTTGCGAGCGGCCTCCGTGTGCCAAAAATAGGCCACGGGCCAAGCCGCGCCCAAAAATAACCGCCCGAAGGCCGTGGCGCCAAGTTCGTCCAGCGGAAAAAGGCCACAAAAACGGGTGGGCTATAACCTTGGGGGGTGGGACTGGCCCACTTCGTCCGCCGGACTCGGAATGGCACGATCCTTTTCGAGGGGCCTCTGGGTGTGAAAACTAGGCCACGGGCATAGCTGCGCCCAAAAATAACCGCCTCAAGGCGGGGGCGCCAAGTTCGTCCAGCGGAAAAAGGCCACAAAACTGGGTGGGCTATAGCCTTGTGGGGTGGGTCTGGCCAACTTCGTCTGCCGGACTCGGAATGGCGCGAGACTTTGCGAGGGGCCTCTGTATGCCAAAAATAGGCCACGGGCCCAGCCGCGACCAAAAATAACCGCCCGAAGGCCGTGGCGCCAAGTTCGTCCAGCGGAAAAAGGCCACAAAAACGGGTGGGCTATATCCTTGGGGGGTGGGGCTGGCCAACTTCGTCCGCCGGACTCGGAATGGCGCGAGACTTTGCGAGGGGCCTCTGGGTGCCAAAATTAGGCCGCGGGCACATCCGCGCCCAAAAATAACCGCCCGAAGGCCGAGGCGCCAAGTTCGTCCAGCGGAAAAAGGCCACAAAAACGGGTGGGCTATAGCCTTGGGGGGTGGGGCTGGCCGACTTCGTCCGCCGGACTCGAAATGGCGCGAGACTTTGCGAGGGGTCTCTGTATGCCAAAAATAGGCCACAGCCCAGCCGCGACCAAAAATAACCGCCCGAAGGCCGTGGCGCCAAGTTCGTCCAGCAGAAAAAGGCCACAAAAACGGGTGGGCTGTATCCTTGGGGGGTGGGGCTGGCCAACTTCGTCCGCCGGACTCGGAATGGCGCGAGACTTTACGAAGGGCCTCCACATGCCAAAAATAGGCCACGGGCCCAGCCGCGACCAAAAATAACTGCCCGAAGGCCGTGGCGCCAAGTTCGTCCAGCGGAAAAAGGCCACAAAAACGGGTGGGCTATATCCTTGGGGGGTGGGGCTGGCCACTTCGTCCGCCGGACTCGGAATGGCGCGAGACTTTACGAGGGGGCTTCGCATGCCAAAAATAGTCCACGGTCCCAACCGCACCCAAAAATAACCGCACGAAGGCCATGGCGCCGAGTTCGTCCAACGGAAAATGGCCACAAAAACGAGTGGGCTATGGCCTTGGGGGGTGGGGCTGGCCAACTTCGTCCGCCGGACTCGGAATGGCGCGAGACTTTACGAGGGGCCTCTGTGTGCCAAAATTAGGCTGGGACACAGCCGCACCCAAAAATAACCGCCCGAAGGCCGGGGCGCCAAGTTCGTCCAGCGGAAAAAGGCCACAAAAACGGGTGGGCTATAGCCTTGGGGGGTGGGGCTGGCCAACTTCGTCCGCCGGACTCGGAATGGCGCGAGACTTTGCGAGGGTCTCCGTGTGCCAAAAATAGGCCACGGGCCCAGCCGCGCCCAAAAATAACTGCCCGAAGGCCGTGGCGCCAAGTTCGTCCAGCGGAAAAAGGCCACCAAAACGGGTGGGCTATATCCTTGGGGGGTGGGGCTGGCCCACTTCGTCCGCCGGACTCGGAATGGCGCGAGACTTCTCGAGGGGCCTCTGTGTGCCAAAACTAGGCCGCGGGCACAGCTGCGCCCAAAAATAACCGCCCCAAGGCGGGGGCGCCAAGTTCGTCCAGCGGAAAAAGGCCACACACCCGCGTGGGCTACAGCACTGTGGGGCGTGCCTGGCCAACTTCGTCTGCCGGACTCGGAATGGCGCGAGACTTTGCGAGGGGCCTCTGTATGCCAAAAATAGTCCACGGTCCCAGCCGCACCCAAAAATAACCGCCCGAAGGCCGTGGCGCCAAGTTCGTCCAACGGAAAATGGCCACAAAAACGAGTGGGCTATAGCCTTGGGGGGTGGGGCTGGCCAACTTCGTCCGCCGGACTCGGAATGGCGCAAGACTTTGCGAGGGGCCTCTGTGTGCCAAAATTAGGCCGCGGGCACAGCCGCGCCCAAAAATAACCGCCCGAAGGCCGGGGCGCCAAGTTCGTCCAGTGGAAAAAGGCCACAGAAACGGGTGGGCTATAGCCTTGGGGGGTGGGGCTGGCCAACTTCGTCCGCCGGACTCGAAATGGCGCGAGACTTTCCGAGAGGCCTCCGTGTGCCAAAAATAGGCTGCGGGCACAGCCATGCACAAAAATAACCGCCCGAAGGCCGGGGCGCCAAGTTCGTCCAGCGGAAAAAAGCCACAAAAACGGGTGGGTATAGGCTTGGGGGGTGGGGCTGGCCGACTTCGTCCGCCGGACTCGGAATGGCACAAGACTTTGCGAGGGGCCTCCGTGTGCCAAAAATAGGACGCGGACACAGCCGTACCCAAAAATAACAGCCCAAAGGCCGGGGCACCAAGTTCGTGCAGCGGAAAAAGGCCGCAAAAACGGGTGGGCTATAGCCTTGGGGGGTGGGGCTGGTCAACTTCGTCCGCCGGACTCGGAATGGCGCGAGACTTTGTGAGGGGCCTCTGTGTGCCAAAATTAGGCCACGGGCACAGCCGCGCCCAAAAATAACCGCCCGAAGGCCGGGGCGCCAAGTTCGTCCAGCGGAAAAAGGCCACAAAAACGGGTGGGCTATAGCCTTGGGGGGTGGGGCTGGCCGACTTCGTCCGCCGGACTCGAAATGGCGCGAGACTTTGCGAGGGGTCTCTGTGCGCCAAACATAGGCCTCGGGCACAGTCGCGCCCATAAATAACCGCCCGAAGGCCGGGGCGGCAAGTTCGTCCAGCGGAAAAAGGCCACAAAAACGGGTGGGCTATATTCTTGGGGGGTGGGGCTGGCCAACTTCGTCCGCCGGACTCGGAATGGCGCGAGACTTTACGAGGGGCCTCTGTGTGCCAAAACTAGGCCGCGGGCACAACTGCGCCCAAAAATAACCGCCCGAAGGCCGTGGCGCCAAGTTCGTCCAGCAGAAAAAGGCCACAAAAACGGGTGGGCTGTATCCTTGGGGGGTGGGGCTGGCCAACTTCGTCCGCCGGACTCGGAATGGCGCGAGACTTTACGAAGGGCCTCCACATGCCAAAAATAGGCCACGGGCCCAGCCGCGACCAAAAATAACTGCCCGAAGGCCGTGGCGCCAAGTTCGTCCAGCGGAAAAAGGCCACAAAAACGGGTGGGCTATATCCTTGGGGGGTGGGGCTGGCCACTTCGTCCGCCGGACTCGGAATGGCGCGAGACTTTACGAGGGGGCTTCGCATGCCAAAAATAGTCCACGGTCCCAACCGCACCCAAAAATAACCGCACGAAGGCCATGGCGCCGAGTTCGTCCAACGGAAAATGGCCACAAAAACGAGTGGGCTATGGCCTTGGGGGGTGGGGCTGGCCAACTTCGTCCGCCGGACTCGGAATGGCGCGAGACTTTACGAGGGGCCTCTGTGTGCCAAAATTAGGCTGGGACACAGCCGCGCCCAAAAATAACCGCCCGAAGGCCGGGGCGCCAAGTTCGTCCAGCGGAAAAAGGCCACAAAAACGGGTGGGCTATAGCCTTGGGGGGTGGGGCTGGCCAACTTCGTCCGCCGGACTCGGAATGGCGCGAGACTTTGCGAGGGTCTCCGTGTGCCAAAAATAGGCCACGGGCCCAGCCGCGCCCAAAAATAACTGCCCGAAGGCCGTGGCGCCAAGTTCGTCCAGCGGAAAAAGGCCACCAAAACGGGTGGGCTATATCCTTGGGGGGTGGGGCTGGCCCACTTCGTCCGCCGGACTCGGAATGGCGCGAGACTTCTCGAGGGGCCTCTGTGTGCCAAAACTAGGCCGCGGGCACAGCTGCGCCCAAAAATAACCGCCCCAAGGCGGGGGCGCCAAGTTCGTCCAGCGGAAAAAGGCCACAAAACTGGGTGGGCTATAGCCTTGTGGGGTGGGTCTGGCCAACTTCGTCTGCCGGACTCGGAATGGCGCGAGACTTTGCGAGGGGCCTCTGTATGCCAAAAATAGTCCACGGTCCCAGCCGCACCCAAAAATAACCGCCCGAAGGCCGTGGCGCCAAGTTCGTCCAACGGAAAATGGCCACAAAAACGAGTGGGCTATAGCCTTGGGGGGTGGGGCTGGCCAACTTCGTCCGCCGGACTCGGAATGGCGCAAGACTTTGCGAGGGGCCTCTGTGTGCCAAAATTAGGCCGCGGGCACAGCCGCGCCCAAAAATAACCGCCCGAAGGCCGGGGCGCCAAGTTCGTCCAGTGGAAAAAGGCCACAGAAACGGGTGGGCTATAGCCTTGGGGGGTGGGGCTGGCCAACTTCGTCCGCCGGACTCGAAATGGCGCGAGACTTTCCGAGAGGCCTCCGTGTGCCAAAAATAGGCTGCGGGCACAGCCATGCACAAAAATAACCGCACGAAGGCCGGGGCGCCAAGTTCGTCCAGCGGAAAAAAGCCACAAAAACGGGTGGGTATAGGCTTGGGGGGTGGGGCTGGCCGACTTCGTCCGCCGGACTCGGAATGGCACAAGACTTTGCGAGGGGCCTCCGTGTGCCAAAAATAGGACGCGGACACAGCCGTACCCAAAAATAACAGCCCAAAGGCCGGGGCACCAAGTTCGTGCAGCGGAAAAAGGCCGCAAAAACGGGTGGGCTATAGCCTTGGGGGGTGGGGCTGGTCAACTTCGTCCGCCGGACTCGGAATGGCGCGAGACTTTGTGAGGGGCCTCTGTGTGCCAAAATTAGGCCACGGGCACAGCCGCGCCCAAAAATAACCGCCCGAAGGCCGGGGCGCCAAGTTCGTCCAGCGGAAAAAGGCCACAAAAACGGGTGGGCTATAGCCTTGGGGGGTGGGGCTGGCCGACTTCGTCCGCCGGACTCGAAATGGCGCGAGACTTTGCGAGGGGTCTCTGTGCGCCAAACATAGGCCTCGGGCACAGTCGCGCCCATAAATAACCGCCCGAAGGCCGGGGCGGCAAGTTCGTCCAGCGGAAAAAGGCCACAAAAACGGGTGGGCTATATTCTTGGGGGGTGGGGCTGGCCAACTTCGTCCGCCGGACTCGGAATGGCGCGAGACTTTACGAGGGGCCTCTGTGTGCCAAAACTAGGCCGCGGGCACAGCTGCGCCCAAAAATAACCGCCCGAAGGCGGGGGCGCCAAGTTCGTCCAGCGGAAAAAGGCCACAAAACTGGGTGGGCTATAGCCTTGTGGGGTGGGTCTGGCCAACTTCATCCGCCGGACTGGGAATGGGGTGAGACTTTGCGAGCGGCCTCCGCGTGCCAAAAATAGGCCTCGTGTACAGCCGCGCCCAAAAATAACCCCCCGAAGGCCGGGGCGCCAAATTCGTCCAGCGGAAAAATGGCCAAAAAACGGGTGGGCTATAGCCTTGGGGGGAGGGGCTGGCCAACTTCGTCCGCCGGACTCGGAATGGGTGAGACTTTGCGAGCGGCCTCCGCGTGCCAAAAATAGGACTCGGGACTAGCCGCGCCCAAAAATAGGCCGCGGGCACAGCCGCGCCCAAAAATAACCCCTCAAAGGTCAGCGCGCCCAAACCCCCCAGCGGAAAAATGGCCAAAAAACGGGTGGACTATAGCCTTGGGGGGAGGGGCTGGCCAACTTCGTCCGCCGGACTCGGAATGGGAAGAGACTTTGCGAGCGGCCTCCGCGTGCCAAAAATAGGCCGCGGGCAAAGCCGCGCCCAAAAATAACCCCCCAAAGGTCGGCGCGCCCAAACCAGCCAGCGGAAAAATGGCCAAAAAACGCGTGGGCTATAGCCTTGGGGGGAGGGGCTGGCCAACTTCGTCCGCCGGACTCGGAATGGGGCGAGACTTTGCGAGCGGCCTCCGCGTGCAAAATATAGGCCCCGGGCATAGCCGCGCCCAAAATTAACCGCCCGAAGGCCGGGACGCCAAGTTCGTCCGGCGGAAAAATGGCCAAAAAACAGGTGGGCTATAGCCTTGGGGGGAGGGGCTGGCCAACTTCGTCCGCCGGACTCGGAATGGGGCGAGACTTTGCTAGTGGCCTCCGCGTGCCAAAAATAGGCCGTGGGCACATCCGCGCCCAAAAATAACCCCCCGAAGGTCGGCGCGCGAAAACCCCCCAGCGGAAAAATGGCTAAAAAACGGGTGGGCTATAGCCTTGGGGGGAGGGGCTGGCCGACTTCGTCCGCCGGACTCGGAATGGGGCGAGACTTTGCGAGCGGCCTCCGCGTGCCAAAAATAGGCCGCGGGCACAACCGCGCCCAAAAATAACCGCCCGAAGGCCTGGGCGCCAAGTTCGTCCAGCGGAAAAATGGCCAAAAAATGGGTGGGCTATAGCCTTGGGGGGAGGGGCTGGCCAACTTCGTCCACCGGACTCGGAATGGGGCGAGACTTTACGAGCGGCCTCCGCGTGCCAAAAATAGGCCGCGGGCACAGCCGCGTCCAAAAATAACCCCCCGAAGGTCAGCGCGCCCAAACCCCCGAGGTGAAAAATAGCCAAAAAACGGGTGGGCTATAGCCTTGGGGGGAGGGCTGGCCCACTTCGTCCGTCGGACTCGGAATGGGACGAGACTTTGCGAGCAGCCTCCGCGTGCCAAAAATAGGCCGCAGGCACAGCCGCGCCCAAAAATAACCGCCCGAAGGCCGGGGCGCCAAGTTCGTCCAGCGGAAAAATGGCCAAAAAATGGGTGGGCTATAGCCTTGGGGGGAGGGGCTGGCCCACTTCGTCCGCCGGACTCGCAATGGGGCGAGACTTTACGAGCGGCCTCCGCGTGCCAAAAATAGGCCGCGGGCACAGCCGCGCCCAAAAATAGGCCACGGGAACAGCCACGCCCAAAAATAACCCCCCGAAGGTCAGCGCGCCCAAACCCCCCAGCGGAAAAATGGCCAAAAAACGGGTGGGCTATAGCCTTGGGGGGAGTGGCTGGCCAACTTCGTCCGCCGGACTCGGAATGGGGCGAGACTTTGCGAGCGGCCTCCGCGTGCCAAAAATAGGCCGCGGGCACAGCCGCGCCCAAAAATAACCCCCCGATGGTCGGCGCACCCAAACCCCCCAGCGGAAAAATGGCCAAAAAACGGGTGGGCTATAGCCTTGGGGGGCGGGGCTGGCAAACTTCGTCCGCCGGACTCGGAATGGGGCGAGTCTTTACGAGCGGCCTCCGCGTGCCAAAAATAGGCCGCGGGCAGAGCCGCGCCCAAAAATAAGCCGCGGGCACAGCCGCGCCCAAAAATAACCCCCCGAAGGTCAGCGCGCCCAAACCCACCAGCGGAAAAATGGCCAAAAAACGGGTGGGCTATAGCCTTGGGGGGAGGGGCTGGCCGACTTCGTCCGCCGGACTCGGAATGGGGCGAGACATTGCGAGCGGCCTCCGCGTGCCAAAAATAGGCCGTGGGCACAGCCGTGCAGAAAAAATAACCGCCCGAAGGCCGGGGCGAGAAGTTTGTCCAGCGGAAAAAGGCCACAAAAACGGGTGGGCTATAGCCTTGGGGGGTGGGGCTCGACAAGTTCGTCCGCAGGACTCGGAATGGGGCGAGACTTTGCTAGCAGCCTCCGTGTGCCAAAAATAGGCCGCGGGCGCAGCCGAGCCCAAAAATAACTGCCCGAAGGCCGGGGCGCCAAGTTCGTCCAGGGGAAAAATGGCCAAAAAATGGGTGGGCTATAGCCTTGGGGGGTGGGGGTGGCCAACTTTGTCCGCCGGACTCGGAATGGGGCGAGACTTTGTGAGCGGCCTCCGCCTGCCAAAAATAGGCCGTGGGCACAGCCGCGCCAAAAGATAACCCCCCGAAGGCCGGGGCGCCAAATTCGTCCAGCGGAAAAATGGCCAAAAAACGGGTGGGCTATAACCTTTGGGGGAGGGGCTGGCCAACTTCGTCCGCCGGACTCGGAATGGGGCGAGACTTTGCAAACGGCCTCCACGTGCCAAAAATAGGCTGCGGGGACAGCCGCTCTGAAAAATAACCCCCCGAAGGTCGGCGCGCCCAAACCCCCCAGCGGAAAAATGGCCAAAAAACGGGTGGGCTATAGCCTTGGGGGGAGGGGCTGGCCAACTTCGTCTGCCGGACTCGGAATGGGGCGAGACTTTACGAGCGGCCTCCGCGTGCCAAAAATAGGCCGCGGGCACAGCCGCGCCCAAAAATAACCCCCCGAAGGTCAGCGCGCCCAAACCACCCAGCTGAAAAATGCCCAAAAAACAAGTGGGATATAGCCTTGGGGGGAGGGGCTGGCCAACTTCGTCTGCCGGACTCGAAATGGGGCGAGACTTTGCGAGCGGCCTCCGCGTGCCAAAAATAGGCCGCGGGCACAGCCGCGCCCAAAAATAAACCCCCGAAGGCCGGGGCGCCAAGTTCGTCCAGCGGAAAAATGGCCAAAAAACGGGTGGGCTATCGCCTTGGGGGAGGGGCTGACCAACTTCGTCCGCCGGACTCAGAATGGGGCGAGACTTTGCGAGCAGCCTCCGCGTGCCAAAAATAGGCCGCGGGCACAGCCGCGCCCAAAAATAACCCCCCGAAGGTCGCCGCGCCCAAACCCCCCAGCGGAAAAATGGCCAAAAAACGGGTGGGCTATAGCCTTTGGGGGAGGGGCTGGCCAACTTCGTCCGCCGGACTCGGAATGGGGCGAGACTTTGCGAGCAGCCTCCGCGTGCCAAAAATAGGCTGCGGGTGCAGCCACATCCAAAATAACCCCCCGAAAGGAGGGGCGCCAAGTTCGTCCAGCGGAAAAATGGCCAAAAAACGGGTGGGCTATAGCCTTGGGGGGAGGGGCTGGCCAACTTCGTCCGCCGGACTCAGAATGGGGCGAGACTTTGCGATCGGCCTCCGCATGCCAAAAATAGGCCGCGGGCACAGCCGCGGCCGAAAATAACCCCCCGAAGGCCGGGGCGCCAAGTTCGTCCAGCGGAAAAATGGCCAAAAAACGGCTGGGCTATAGCCTTGGGGGAAGGGGCTGGCCAACTTCGTCCGCCGGACTCGGAATGGGCGAGACTTTGCGAGCGGCCTCCGCGAACTAAAAATAGGCCGTGGGCACAGCCGCGCCCAAAAATAATCCCCCGAAGGTCGGCGTGCCTAAACTCCCCAGCGGAAAAATGGCCAAAAAAAGGGTGGGCTACAGCCTTGGGGGGAGGGGCTGGCTGAATTCGTCCGCCGAACTTGGAATGGGGCGGGACTTTCGAGCGGCCTCCGTGTGCCAAAAATAGGCTGCGGGCACAGCCGAGCCTAAAAATAACCGCGGGCACAGCCGAGCCGAAAAATAACCGCCCGAAGGCCATGGCGCCAAGTTCGTCCAGCGGAAAAAGGCCACAAAAACGGGTGGGCTATTGCCTTGGGGGGTGGGGCTGGCCAAGTTCGTCCGCAGGACTCGGAATGGGGCGAGACATTACTAGCAGCGTCCGTGTGCCAAAAATAGGCTGTGGGCAAAGCCGCGCCCAAAAATAACGGCCCAAAGGCCGAGACGCCAAGTTCGTCCAGCGGAAAAAGGCCACAAAAACAGGTGGGCTATTGCCTTGGGGGGTGCGGCTGGCCAAGTTCATCCGCAGGACTCGGAATGGGGCGAGACTTTGCGAGCGACCTCCGTGTGCCAAAAATAGGCCGTGGGCACAACCGCGCCCAAAAATAACCGCCCGAAGGCCGGGGCGACAAGTTTGTCCAGCGGAAAAAGGCCATAAAAACGGGTGGGCTATAGCCTTGGGGGGTGGGGCTGGCCAAGTTCGTCCGCCGGACCCGGAATGGGACGAGACTTTGCGAGCGACCTCCGTGCGCCAAAAATAGGCCGTGGGCACACCCGCGCAGAAAAAATAACCGCCCGAAGGCCGGGGCGAGAAGTTTGTCCAGCGGAAAAAGGCCACAAAAACGGGTGGGCTATAGCCTTGGGGGGTGGGGCTGGCCAAGTTCGTCCGCCGGACTCGGAATGGGACGAGACTTTGCGAGCTGCCTCCGTGTGCCAAAACTAGGCCGCAGGCACAGCCGCGCCAAAAAATAAACGCCCGAAGGCCGGGGCACCAAGTTCGTCCAGCGGAAAAAGGCCACAAAATCGGGTGGGCTATAGCCTTGATGGCTGGGGCTGGCCAACTCCGTCCGCCGGACTCGGAATGGTGCGAGACTGTGCGAGGCACCTCCGTGCACCAAAAATTGGTAGCAGGCACAGCCGCGCCCAAAAATACCCGCCCGAAGGCCGGGACGCTAAGTTCGTCCAGCGGAAAAAGGCCACAAAAACGGGTGGGCAATAGCCTTGGGGGGTGGGGCTTGCCAGCTTCGTCCGCCGGACTCGGAATGGCGCGAGACTTTGCTAGGCGCCTCCGTGTGCCAAAAATAGGACGCGGGCACAGACGCGCCCAAAACTACCCGCCCGAAGGCTGGGGCGCCAAGTTCGTCCAGCGGAAAAAGGCCACAAAAACGGTTGGGCTATAGCCTTGGGGGGTAGGGCTGGCCCACTTTGTCCGCCGGACTCGGAATGGCACAAGACATTGCGAGGCACCTCCGTGTGCCAAAAATTGGCCGCGGGCACAGCCGCGCCAAAAAATTCCCGCCCGAAGGCCGGGGCGCCAAGTTCGTCCAGCGGAAAAAGGCCACAAAAACGGGTGGGCTATAGCCTTCATGGGTGGGGCTGGCCAACTCCGTCCACCGGACTCGGAATGGCGCGAGACTGTGCAAGGCGCCTCCGTGTACCAAAAATTGGCAGCGGGCACAGCCGCGCCCAAAAATACCCGCCCGAAGGCCGGGGTGCTAAGTTCGTCCAGCGGAAAAAGGCCACAAAAACGGGTGGGCTATAGCCTTGGGGGGTAGGGCTGGCCCACTTCGTCTGCCGGACTCGGAATGGCACGAGACATTGCGAGGCACCTCCGTGTGCCAAAAATTGGCCGCGGGCACAGCCGCGTCCAAAAATACCCGCCCCAAGGCCGGGGCGCAAAGTTCGTCCAGCGGAAAAAGGCCACAAAAACGGGTGGGCTATAGCCTTGGGGGGTGGGGTTTGCCAGCTTCGTCTGCCGGACTCGGAATGGCGCGAGACTTTGCGAGGCGCCTCCGTGTACCAAAAATAGGCTGTGGGCACAGCCGCGTCCAAAAATACCCACCCGAAGGCCGGGTCGCCAAGTTCGTCCAGCGGAAAAAGGCCACTAAAACGGGTGGGCAATAGCCTTGGGGGGTGGCGCTGGCCAAATTCGTCCGCCGGACTCGGAATGGCGCGAGACTTTGCGAGGCGCCTCCGTGTGCCAAAAATAGGCCGCGGGCACAGCCGCGCTAAAAAATACCCACCCGAAGGCCGGGGCGCCATGTTCGTCCAGCGGAAAAAGGCCACAAAAATGGGTGGGCTATAGCCTTGGGGGGTGGGG